>JBBPBX010002140.1:12757-24010 GCA_038048925.1 Garcialebias charrua | reverse complement strand
TGGCGTACCGGGGCTTCTCCGGGCCTGTGGTGCAGGGCTCTTGGTGTGGTGGGCTGGCCTTCCTCGGCTGCAGCTCCCTGCTGCTCTGGCCCCTGGCCTGGGGTCGACTTGCAGTCACTGTCAGGTGGGTGGGGCACATGGTCAGCCCGACAGAGGCTCTGTTGGGCTGTCTGTGTGTGCCTGTTTATGTCTCAGATTGGGTTTTTGGTGGTCCTCTCTCTTGGATAAATTTGGGCCCCTCGTTTAATGTGGGGTCTACTTTCCCCTGTCACGCCCCCCTCCGGTGGCGGGCCCCCCTGCCGCCAGTGCATTGGTGGCTCTCGGCATCTGGGCTGGGTGATTGTGTGTGTGCCGGCCCGCCCTGATGGATGCCTGCCGGGGCCTGGGTGCCCTGGCTCTGTCAGGTCTCTGTTGGGGGGTGGTATGACCTCGGGACTCGATGTCCATCGCCGGATCTACTCTCCGGGGGGGTTGCCAGTGGGGCCTGTGGGCTTGTCGCTGCAGCCTCCTGGGATTTCTGCATTGTGATTGCTGGGGATCGCCTGCAGCTTCCCTCTGCTTCTCTCTGGGGGGTGCAGTTGTAATAATAATAATAATAATTAATTCAATTTATAACGCACTTTTCATTACTGAAAATCTCAAAGTGCTACACATATATTGAATGCTACACACATTCATAAACCGGTGGCGGCAGACTACCATGCAAGGTGCTTTCCAGTCCTACCGGGAGCAACTCAGGGTTAAGTGTCTTGCCCAAGGACACAACGACACATGGTGCGGGTCCCGGGAGTCGAACCGCCAACTTTCCGATCGGGAGACGACTGCCATTACCACTACACCACGGCCGCCCTACACCACGGCCGCCCAGTTGTCCCTGTCAGGAGACTCTCGGGGCTCCAGGCTTGGGGGCCGCTGTGTGTCTGTGGCTCCGGTCCTCCCTGTGTTACCATCATGTCCTGTGGGGGCGGGTCTGTGGGTCCCCACATCCACTAGTGAACATTCTTGTGGAGAAATCTCATAGTGACAAGCATGCTCACACAGGTGTTAAGATTCAGGTGTTAATCAGATACACACTCAGTTGGGTTGTGGTGGCTACTAAATACTGTACATCTTGTATCACCATGTACCGTATAAAATACTTTTTAATGATGTTAATAATAATAATGAATTTAATTTATAACGCACTTTTCATTAACAAAAATCTCAAAGTGCTACAAAGTGCAACAAAATCAAAGATCAAATAAAACAAGTGATAAAACAAGTAAAATCAATAATAATATCAACTAAGATTAAAGATAAAATCATGAGGAGGCAGAGTAGGCTCGCTTAAAAAGAAAGGTCTTTAAGCCGCTTTTAAAGTCAACCAGTGACTGTGGAGCTCTCAGGCAGTCAGGGAGGGAGTTCCAGAGGTGGGGGGAAGCCACACAGAATGCCCGGTCTCCCATGGTCCTTAATTTGGTTCGCGGAAGATGAAGGAGATTACTGTTCTGTGATCGTAGAGACCGGGTGGATGAATATGGTGCAAGAATGTCCTTTAGATAATCTGGTGAAGTTCCGTGTAAGCATTGATGTGTAATGAGAGCAGTTTTGTACTGAATTCTGTAGGTGACAGGAAGCCAATGAAGGTTATGGAGAATGGGCGTAATATGTTCAAATTTACGAACTCTCAACAAAATCCTTGCTGCACTGTTTTGAATATATTGAAGCTTCTGAAGGTATTTACCAGGGATTCCAATAAACAGGGAGTTGCAGTAGTCGAGCCTGGAGGAGACAAAAGCATGGACGAGCTTCTCAGCATCAGAAAAAGTTAGGGATGGGCGAAGTCTGGAGATGTTTCGAAGATGGAAGAAGCAGGTTTTAAACAGATGCTTAATGTGATTTTCAAATGTAAGATGAGAGTCCATTTTTATTCCAAGATTTGTAACAGAGGTGGAGAGGGGGATGTCTTGTCCAGAAAAGGAAATTGTTGTTATAGTTGATGTTTGTACCTGGTGAGGGGTGCCAATCAGTATGGCCTCAGTCTTGGAGCAGTTTAATTGAAGAAAGTTCTGATTCATCCATGCCCTTATTTCCTCCAGGCAGGCAGAGAGGGCAGTGAGTGAAGATGGAGATGACAATGGGGAAGATGAGGATGCTCCAGTCCTGATGTAAAGCTGTGTATCGTCGGCATAACAGTGAAAAGAAATGTTGAACTGATTAATAATTTGACCTAAAGGCAGCATGTAAAGGGAAAACAGCAGGGGCCCCAGAACTGACCCCTGAGGGACACCACAGGAGACACAGACTGTCTGGGAAGTGGCATTGCCAAGACTAACACATTCCAGCCTATCGGAGAGGAAAGATTTGAACCAGTCCAGGACAGTGTCACAGAGACCGACCTCCACATGAAGACGGTGGAGGAGGATACTATGGTCCACAGTGTCGAAGGCTGCAGTGAGGTCAAGGAGGACAAGGATGGAGGGAGAACCAGTGTCAGCAGCCATGAGGACATCATTGGTAACTCTCAGCAATGCAGTCTCAGTACTGTGAGCTGCTCTGAATCCAGACTGGAACTTCTCATACAGGGAGTGTTGGTGAAGGTGGTCCTGCAGCTGAGCAGCAACTGCTTTCTCCAGCACTTTAGACAGACATGTTATAAGTATCATTATACTGTACATGTTGTTTTGTTGTTGTAGTTTCTCGGTTTTGTCTTTTTTTCTTTCCGCAGGTTTAGAGGCAGACTTCAATGATGTTGATGTGTGTTCTCCTTATACCTCTCTCTCTCTCCACTACTCCTATCACCTTCTTTTTCTTTTACCCCTTCTCTCACTTTTCTAGCTTTGTTTTCTTCTTTGTCTTTTCTTCCCTGTGTCCATTACATCTTAACCAAACCCAAAGCAAATTATAATAAAGTTTTATTTATATATCAAGCAGAGCATTAAGGCCAGCCATGACGCTCTGCTTGTGAAAGTAAATCTGTTGGGCCTCACCTTGACACTCGGACAATAATTCTGAGTGCCACAATGCCGAACAGGACAAGGAAAAAAAAAAAACTTTCCCAACTTCTAACAGCAATTTGTGTTAGCACACTAACACGTGATTTTTCCATCATCAGTCGTGTGTGTCACATATAAAACCCATCAGTTGTTTGTTGGATATGTTTCCTACACATCCACCACTTACCATCAGTTTAGGTATTTAGGTATAGATATCAGGTGTGGAAGTGGCTCCATTTCTCCGCTAATTTCCCTCTTTTACAAGTATGTAACCATTTCTGCATCCCTGCAGGGTTATATAGTGGCAGACGTGGAAGCAATGTATTCATACTTTTATTCCTGAAATGTAGAGGAGCTGTTGGTATTATACATATGGATTGCAGCTGGTACTAATCTGTGTGTGCTTGTGCTCTCTGACAGACCAAAGGGGTGCCTCTATTCCCATGCATGGACTGCAGCTGTGTGTTTAAGAAGCTGGGGAGTCTGAACGCACATATCAGCAAGATGCACATCTCTGTAATTGAGGTGCCCTCCAGCAATCCGGTAAGAGAGCAGTTTAAGCCCCTTTCACACTTTCTCTGCTTTGAGAACATTCAAGTGTTTCTTTTCTATTAAAACTCTGAAATAAATAAGTCACCCAAGTTCTTGGCTGGGAATTTAGTTTTGAAGAGAGGTACTGTAGTAATGCTTTTCAAGGAGTGCTGAGCTATTCAGCTTGAATGTTGCTTACTTGGAGATTAAAATTTAATTTCTGCTCATGTTAGTTCAATTTGCATTATTATTTTACATGTTTCTCTTCAATCATGTGAACAAAAAAAATTCTAAAACCTTGGCTCAACCTTTTTGTAACTCCAGATAAAAAGGTTCAAAGTTTCAAAAGCTTGCAGAACAGTAAGATTCATGCAAGGAAATTTGTAATTCTGTTTCTTCCTGACAGCTTATCACTGAAATTTCATATTTACATTAAATAGGCATTAAAATGAATTTAATAAAGAAATAAAGATAAAAAAAAAACAATGAAATGGACACACGCAATACAAGTAGTCCTCGACTTAAGACGTAGATCCATTCCTACGCGACATTGTAAACCGATTTTTGACGTAAGTCGAAATATACAGTACGTACATACTGCACCATATACAGTACATGTACAGTACTGTATTACTAAGCACTTAGCCTATCCTAACACAGTACCCTACATAATTATAAAAAAACACATACATTTGGGAGCCATAATGAAGGGAAAAAACAGTTAATAGCCTACTTGGATGCTGGTGACACCGTCCACCTCAGTCCATCCTCCGTATTCTCCATTCGTTTACGATGTAAAACCGCCGTCCAGCTCGGTCCATCCTCCGTATTCTCTATTTGTTTACGACGTAAAACCGCATTCACAGTACAGTTTTTTTTTTAATGTCCAGAGGACCAGACTTAGCTTTTTTAGAGTGCAGTGCAGTATTTCTCCGCCGCTACGTTTATGACGTAAAACCGGAAACTGCGTAACTCGGCTTTTCAAAAATAAAAAAAAATACCGTATATATTTTTTTTAATGGGAGATGCGCCGTAACCACGAAACGTCGTAACTCGAGACCGTCGTAACCCGAGGACTACCTGTACAATAAACAATAAACAGATTTCGTCTTTATCCTTTCAATTGTCTGGAGGAATTAATCAACCTTAAAACTTTGTGTTAGAAATTGTATTTCAGTCTTGAAGTTCTGCATTTCACTTTCCTGTGAGTGAAAATGTGAACAGAGGATGTTGGGAGCGAGTGGTGTCTCTAATGATGTTGTGGTCCTTGAGGACTATGCTGGTAGAAGTCCTGCAGGGGTAAAAGGGTCATCCCAGCGATGTTCTGGGCTTCTCTTCATCACTTTTATGGTATTTTTTTGAGTTTATAGTTTTATGCTTGTCCATGTTAGTGTACAGCACTTTGGCCAACGGTGTTGTTTTAAAGTGCTTTATAAATAAAGTTGTATTGTATTGTATTGTATTATATTATTGTATTCTCTCATCACCCTCTGCTAGCTCTTGCGGTCTGCTTGGAAGCTGCTGCCCTACCACACATTGATGTTGTTGTTGTGTACTGTCTCCACTGTGCAGCAGTAATAACTGCAGAGGAGTGTTGGTGGCAGCTTGATTTTCTTCAACCTCCTCAGGAAATACAGTCTCTGCTGAGCCTTCCCTATCAGCTGAGTAATATGTTGGATCCAGTGTGTTTTAGACACTGAGGAATTTGAAGGTGTTGACGCTGTCCACTTCAGTTTGGCTGATGTACAGCAGTAGGTGGTTGTTTTTTAATCATTCTTTTTATTGTATTTTTTCCCAAAACACACTTAACCCCCCCCCCCACACACACACACACAAACAAACAAACAAACAAACAAACAACAAAACACCCCTCTCACTACGAATCAGACCCACAGACACACACACACCAGACAGGCATTTATGACAACTGCACAATGTTAGCTGCAGTGCTGACATACTTTCAATATAAGATATAAATGGCTGCCAAGTGTCCCAAAATATCTCAACAGATTCTTTCACATTATATCTTAATATTTTCCAAATGAATATGACACATAACTTCTCTTATCTAGTGTTCATATGCCGGGGGATGCGGATATTCTATCTGCATAAAGTAAGTCTCCTGGCTAGAAGAGAGCCAAAAGCAATCATATTCCTCTCGCACTTGCTGAAGGATGCATCCACAGGGGCCACCCCAAACAATGAAATGAATGGTGACGACGGGTGCACAGTTTTTCCACATATCCCAGGGAAAGTATAAAAAATACATTACCAATAGCCTCACAGCTTTGGACAAGTCCAGACTGTGTGTAAGAGCATAGCTGGAGTTTGTTTACAGAGGTTAAGTGCAGGATCCAGATCAGTTTTAATCTTGTACAGCTTGTCTTTGAAACCAGCCACTAGGGAGCACAACCATTGTATCTCTTGTGCCGGTCCCAAGCCCGGGTAAATGGTGAGGGTTATGTCAGGAAGGGCAACGGATCGGTCGAGGCCCGGGTTAACAAAGACCACCACCGGTGCTGTTGACAAACAGGGTGCCGGCAGAAATTGTGCTACTGTTAGTCGAAGACCCCGAGGAGGGAAACGTGTCAGGAGACAGAGTGAGAGGAGGAAAGTGAAGAATGTAGGACTGAGGGTTGCAACCCTAAATATGGGGACAATGACAGGCAAAGGTAGAGAGCTGGCTGACATGATGCAGAGAAGAAAGGTAGATGTTTTATGTGTCCAAGAGACCAAGTGGAAGGGCAGCAAGGCTCACAGCATTGGAGCAGGGTTCAAACTGTTTTACCATGGTGTGGATAGAAAGAGAAATGGAGTAGGGGTGGTCCTGAAGGAGGAGTTGGCAAAGAATGTAGTAGAGGTGAAGAGAGTGTCAGATAGGGTGATGTGCCTGAAGGTAGAAGTAGAAGGTCTGATGCTAAACATAGTCAGTGGTTATGCTCCACAGGTTGGATGTGATGGGGAGGAGAAAGATACATTTTGGAAAGATTTGGATGAAGTGATAGAGAGTATTCCCAGGGAGGAAAGAGTGGTGATTGGAGCAGACCTGAATGGACATGTTGGTGAAGGAAACAGAGGGGATGAGGAAGTGATGGGTAGGTTTGGTGTCAAGGAAAGAAACCAGGAAGGACAGATGGTGGTGGATTTTGCCAAGAGAATGGAAATGGCTATAGTCAATACCTATTTCCAAAAGAGGGAGGAACATAGAGTGACCTATAAGAGTGGAGGAAGGAGTACACAGGTCGACTACATTCTGTGTAGAAGAGGAAACCTGAGGGAGATTGGAGACTGTAAGGTTGTGGCAGGGGAGAGCGTGGCCAGACAGCATCGGATGGTTGTGTGTAGAATGACTGTTGTTGTGAAGAAGAGAAAAAGAGTAAAATCAGAGAAGAAGACCAAATGGTGGAAGCTAAAGAAGGAAGAATGTTGTGAGAAATTCAGAGACGAGCTGTTAAAGGCTCTGGGTGGTAAGAAAGAGCTTCCAAGTGACTGGGCTACTACAGCAACAGTAATTAGAGAGACAGGTAGGAAGGTACTTGGTGTGTCATCTGGACAGAGAATGGATGATAAGGAAACCTGGTGGTGGAATAGTGAAGTGCAAGACACCATTCAAAGAAAGAGATTAGCCAAGAAGAAATATGACAGTGAGAAAACTGAAGAGAGGAGACAGGAATATAAGGAGATGGGACATAGAGCAAAAAGGGAAGTAGCTAAGGCAAAGCAGAGGGCGTACAATGAGTTGTAGAGCAAAGAGGGAAGTAGCTAAGGCAAAGCAGAGGGCGTACAACGAGTTGTATGGGAGACTGGACACTAAAGAGGGCGAGAAGGACTTGTACCGACTGGCAAGACAGAGGGATCAGGCTGGAAAGGATGTGCAGCAGGTTAGGCTTACTACACACCTTGGGGTGTCTATGAGTGCACACCTAATTCTTCAGCTCCCCGGGCGCTTTCTGGCTGCTCACTGCACCACCTGGTGGTGGTTGGGTTAAATGCAGAGACGAATTTCGTCTGTGTATAGGAAACATACACAGATGACAGACAAAGACATTATTATTATAATTATTATTAGATGGTAATGGTAATGTTCTAACAAGTGAGGAGAGTGTGATGGGTAGATGGAAGGATTACTTTGAGGAGCTAATGAATGAAGAGAATGAAAGAGAAAGAAGAGTGGAGGTCATAGAAACTGTGGACCAGGAAGTGGGAAAGATTAGTGAGGGTGAAGTCCGGAAAGCTCTGAAAAGAATGAAGAAGGGGAAGGCAGTAGGACCTGATGACATACCAGTGGAGGTTTGGAAATGTCTTGGAGAGATGGCAGTGAGGTTTTTGACTCAAATATTTAATGGAATATTTGAGGGTGAGAAAATGCCTGAAGAATGGAGAAGAAGTGTGCTGGTGCCCATTTTTAAGAACAAGGGTGATGTACAGAGTTGTAGCAACTACAGGGGAATTAAGTTGATGAGCCACACAATGAAGATCTGGGAGAGAGTTGTGGAAGCAAGACTTAGACAAGAGGTGACTATCTGTGAGCAGCAGTATGGTTTCATGCCAAGAAAGAGCACCACAGATGCCATCTTTGCTTTGAGGATGTTGATAGAGAAGTACAGAGAGGGTCAGAAAGAACTCAATTGTGTATTTGCGGATTTAGAAAAAGGTGGAGGTATTCACTTGAAAGAAGAGGAATGAAAGTCAGCCGTAGTAAGACAGCGTACATGTGTCTGAATGAGAAGGAGGCCAGTGGAACAGTAAGGCTACAAGGATCAGAGGTCACAAAGGTGCAGGACTTCAAGTACTTGGGGTCCACTGTCCAGGAAAATGGGAAATGTGGTAAAGAGGTGAAAAAGAGAGTCCAGGCAGGATGGAGTGGATGGAGAAAAGTTTCAGGAGTGATTTGTGACAAAAAGGTGTCAGCAAAGGTCAAAGGAAAAGTTTACAAGACAGTGGTGAGACCAGCTATATTGTATGGTCTGGAGACAGTGTCATTGACAAAAAGACAGGAGAAAGAACTGGAAGTGGCAGAAATGAAGATGCTGAGGTTCTCCTTAGGAGTGACAAGGATGGATAAGATCAGGAATGAGATCATCAGAGGTACAGCACATGTTGAACAACTGGGAGATAAAGTTAGGGAGGCCAGACTGAGATGGTTTGGACATGTCCAGAGGAGGGACAGTGGGTATATTGGTAGAAGGATGTTAGAAATGCAGCTGCCAGGAAAAAGACAAAGAGGGAGGCCAAAAAGGAGATACAGTATATGGATGCAGTTAGAGAGGACATGAAGGTAGTTGGAGTGAGGACAGAGGATGCAGAGGACAGAGTGAGATTGAGGAGGATGACTCGCTGTGGCGACCCCTGAAGAGGGAAAAGCCGAAAGAAGAAGAAGCTTGTCTCTGGACCAATGCAAGTGTTCACCACCTTGAATTGAATTACTGTACAGCATGTCTCTGACAGATTGAGGATGAATAAATTAGGGGTGCACCGATAAATCGGCCCCAATTTCCTTAATTTTGGGAAAGCGGAAATTGGCCGATATTTGCATGAGAAACCAATTTTACCTTTTTTTTTTTAACAATTGCCTGAACTTCATTTATATTTCAGAGCACTACCTCATGGCCATTTAAAACAAGTTTGTATAGTTTCTAGGATAATGTTCAAGGGTATGTTTTTCAATAAAATAAGACTGGAAAATTGAAGGTGCATTGTGACCTTATATCACCTGACAGTGTTGCTTATAAAACAAAATCGCTATGGCCAAAATCGGATTCGGCTGGTCAGACTTTTTAGAAATCGGTGATTGGCCAGAAAACTGCAATCAGTGCACCCCTAGAATAAATATTCTGAATGATCTTTTGCCAGACTGAGTCTTATATGGATTCCTCAAAGTCCAGTTCCCATTTCAGTTTAAGAGAGTACGATAGGTTGTTGTTTTGTCACTACAGCCACATTTTCCATCACCTTGCAACTTGCGGTATGCTAACTCGTTGATGAGATCCAGGATCACTGTAACCTCGGTGCATTTAAGGATCATGGTATTTCCATGTCATGCCTCACACAGTCATGAGTGTGAAGTGTCTACAGCATGGGGCTGAATACACATCCTTGTGGCATGCCAGTGTTTGTGGTGAGTGTCCCGAAGCTGGGGTTCAGTCCTGATAGACTGGTATTCAGATGAAAAAAACGTGAGATTCAGTCACATAGTTTTGGATTCAGTCCCAGGCTAGATTTTGTGTGAGACTGGTAGGTATGACTATATTGAATGCTGTACTGAAGTTGGTGAAAAGCATTATAATATAGGTGTTCTTATTTTCCAGATGGGCGAGGGCAGCACAAACAGTTCTCTCTAGATCTTTTAGGCTGATAAACTGAAGATGGTCTAGTCTGGAATGAATTGCAACATTGAAGTCTCCCAGTACAATCCTCTTAAAGCATTTCATAATGATGTAAGTGCAACTGGTCTGTAGTCTTTAAACAGCTTGATGGGCTTTTCCTAAGGGACTGGGGCTATGGAAGTAATTTTGAAGCAGGATAGGGCTGTGGCTTGTGTCAGGGACAAAGTAAAAATGGTGGTGAAAGCATCAATGAGTTCTGCAGCAAGAGTCATCCAGAGATGTTAACCGAGTCTGAGGCTTTGTAGACTTTGCTCTAATAAATTTTGTTGGGCCAAATTCAGGCTGCACATTAAAAAAAAACCTGCTTTAGAAGACCGTTAACTTATGCCCTTTATCCACAGGGCCTGTCCGCGCTCGTTCGGTCTCCTTCGTAACTAGTTAACAACTAGTTATGGAGTGTACCCACAGGGGCCTGTTCACGTGAAACCAGACCTATTTTGGTGCCTGCCTCACTGGGGTACATAGGTCTGGTTCTTGTAGGGTCCAGTTATGACATCAGCACAGTGTGGTCACTGATTGGTCAGGGGGCGTATTCCTAGGTCGGAGGGCGGAGATTCAGTCTTCCAGGAAATCCAATCCACTATTTTCTTTTTCACCCGCAACTGCAGATTTAGTAATATGTTTTTCTGTTTCTACAAATAACACCAGTCTTTCATTTTTTTAAACTGTTACAATTTCATTGACATGTAACATTTACAGTATTCAAATAAAGATGCTTTGATATTTTGATTGGAATTGATTGATTACATATTGTTAAGTTTACAGTATATTACAAATGTTTTAGAGTTTGGAACACACTTGTTGATCAACTGGGACAATGGAGGAGCGCAGATTTTTTTAGGACACATGCCACTTGTCCAAAGTAGTGTACTCCACCATCATCAATGTGTGTATATACTGTATATATAAAAATATATACATGTATATATACTGTATATATGTGTGTATATGTATAAATTATATACGTATGTAACGTATATGTGTATATATGTATGCATGTCTATATTTATGTGTATATATACAGTATATACACATATATATATATATATATATATATTCACACACACATATATGTATATATACACACACACACACACACACATATATGTATATACACATATATGTACACATATGTGTGTATATACAGTATATGTACAGTACACACACATATATATAATAGGCATGTATGTGTATATGTATGTATGTGTACATATGTATGTATATATATATATATATATACACACATATATGTATATATATACACACACCTATATATATACACACATGTGTGTGTATATATATACTGTATATGCATAAATATGTATATACACGTGTGTGTATATATATGCATAAATATATAT
>JBBPBX010002140.1:0-12351 GCA_038048925.1 Garcialebias charrua | reverse complement strand
AGAGGCAGGGCTTCCGACTTTGGACCTGAAGGACCCAGGTTCGAACCCCGGCCACTACACACCTTGGGGTGTCTATGAGTTTTCATTGGTTTTTAGACTGACAGTGGCCGATTTAAAACTTCTACCCAATCGTCCAACCCTAACTCGTTGAGCGCTGGTTGGTTGAGGAGGGTGTTGAGTCTGGATGAGATGGAGACATTTTATCTCCTGGGGCAAAGCTGAAACATGAAAATATGAGCTAAATGAGCTTAGTGGTCTTCTAACCACTGTACCACCATGATTATAGTACTGGTAGTTAGTGCATTTTTAAATGCAATTTAGTGATATCAACCTATTCTCCACATATTTACAGCATACACAAACGAAATTAACATTTAAACATACCTATTGTTTGTTTGTTTATTTTGCCATTTGAGTCTCAGAGTGTCCTGATGTTTTTGTAGCCAGCCATTGGCATTCTGTTCACTGATACTCAATCCGTAGCTCATTTTATGCTCCACAGAGTCCCTAATAAAAGTTACTCAGCCATAAAATTCTGGTCTCTCCCGCTCCTTTTGGTACGACGCTCATCTTCTCTGTTGCTTTCTTTTCACTTTTTTTACCCCCATCCCCGCAACTGTAGGAGACTGAGACAACGGGTCAGACGGTGGGGGTGTCAGAGGGTGGTGAGGGGGTGACAGATGTCATCCAGCAGCTTCTAGAGCTGTCGGAGCAGGTCAGTGGGGAGACGGCCCAGCCTCAGCCTTCAGAGTCGATTGCCATGGAAACCGCCATCAACCAAGACATCCTGCAGGTGAGTCAAAGCACACTTAACTGCCTGCCTGAGGGTCTTGTTTTCATTAATTAAATCTTTATTTAGACAGGTTAATCCCATTGAGCCTCGGGGACTCATTTACCAGAGACCTGATTTTAACAAAGAGTGATGACAACAGTGAGTGACAATGACAACAACTGACAGTCACAGAAGAGGCATACAATTTTTTAAAAAACAAATCAAAACAAAATAGCAACCAAAAGGACAGGCAAAAGGAAAAGTAGTGAAAAGAAAAAAAAGAAAAAACAGCTGGATTATAAATTTGTGTAGAAAACTAAAAACAGGAACATGTCTGCATTGGTTTTTGCCGGGAACTTAACAGATGTTTAAAACCACATAGAGAGGTCAAGGTCAAGAGCTTGCTGACGTGGATTTGAATACAAATCCACATGACCACAGTGAGTCCTTCTCCTCCATGTTACTCTGTCCTCTGCATCCTCTGTCCTCACTCCAACTACCTCCATGTCCTCTCTAACTGCATCCATATATCTCCTCTTTGTCTTTTTCCTGGCAGCTGCATTTGTAACATCCTTCTACCAATATACCCACTGTCCCTCCTGTGGACATGTCCAAACCATCTCAGTCTGGTCTCCCTAACTTTATCTCCCAGTTGTTCAACATGTGCTGTACATCTGATAATTTCATTCCTACAGGGTAATCTTATCCGTCCTTCTCACTTCTGAGGAGAACCTCAACATCTTCACTTCCAGTTCGTTCTCCTGTCTTATTGTCCATGTCTTTGTCTCCAGACCATACAACTTTTCCTTTGACCTTTGCTGACACCCTTTTTTTGCAAATCACTCCTGAAACTTTTCTCCATTCACTACATTCTGCCTGGACTCTCCTTTTCACCTTTTTACCACATTCCCCATTTTCCTGGACAGTGGACCCCAAGTACTTGAAGTCCTGCACCTTTGTGACCTCTGCTCCTTGTAGCCTCACTGTTCCACCGGTCTCCCTCTCATTCCCACACATGTACTCTGTCTTACTACGGCTGACTTTCATTCCTCTTCTTTCACGTGCATACCTCCACCTCTCCAAGTCCTCTTCCATCTAGGGCTGTATACCGAACTGAGGTTCTTTTATGGCACCGACTGAACTGCGTCGGTCGGTGTATGGATTGAAACGTCACTCTTCTTTCGGTGTCAAGTTTTGGTATTAGCTGTAACACGTCACATGGTTTCAGCACTCAGGCAGGTAAAACACAGACATATGACAAACAGACTACTGTATGTGTTTACACCCAGAGCTGTACAGAGCTGCCTTACAGCTGTATGTCTATGCTGCTGGTGTGTGCAACAAGCATCGTCCACACCCTCAGAGCAAATATTTTCTACTGCTGGAGACACCATCAGCCAGGAGCAGGCTTGTTTGTGTCCAGAGAAAGCAGACATGTTGATTTTTCTGAAGAAAAAATGTTAAGTGAAAAGGTCCTCGTTGTGTAGCAGTGAGCATTAGACACTAACGTGTCACTGGTTTGTAACTGTTCTTTTGACCTGGAAATTATTTATTTTTATGTAAGAAAACTGCTTGGAATGAAAAATACCAAAGTTAAAAAAATAAAACTCACAATTTGTACTGTAATGTGTAACGTAATTTTCTTCTTGTTACAATTAATGTTTATTACAAAATTGGTACCGAAAAAAGAACCGTCCAGGAACCGACACTGAAGTGAAGGTACCAACTCTGGTACCGAGACAGTTTATTTTTAGAAAGGTACCCATCCCTACTTCCACCTGTTCCCTGTTCTCACCACAGAACACAATGTCATCTGTCAACATAGTTCACGGGGATTCCTGCCTGACCTCATCAGTTAAATACTATGGCATCATGTTAGCAGTGTAGGTCCTCTCCCTTTGGTTGACACCTCTTTTGCCCAGTTGGGTTGATCAGTGGTTTCTCAGAAACAGTGATATCTACTTAGCATCATGCTTTCAGAAAGGACACGGTATTCTTGCATACAGGGCAGACAGTCAGCTCTGATGCTGGTTCGGATTCTACAAACCTACAGCCCATCGTATTCACATCGGGACGAGGTTCTGCGTGAGCGGGTGGGTTTTGAAGTGGCTTCAGCAAGTCCACGTGTAAACATTGCTTCATGTTTGTCATTAGAGCTTCCCTGATAATTGGATGTTGAAATTTTCAGGAGTTTCAGCCTTTCGGTGTTGGGATCTGTTTGGAGAATCCCATGGATACTTTGGAAACGCATGGACAAACCCACAGAACATTTTGTCTAGAACAGACATTTCTTGTACTTTTGTTATTAAATTAGTACTGAAAATCGGTCAAATTTGATTTTATAGTCTCATTTTATTTTCCTAATTGTTCCTCCAGCCCCCCTTGTGCAACAACAGGAAGAACTGACGAAAAAAAGTCCAGGCCAGAATTTTTATTTTATTTTTGTGCATTCCAACTTCAATAACTAAATAGCTATTGTTACAATAATTTTGACTGATGAGGTTAAAAATTCAGAGTTGCGTTACTGAGAGACCAAGCAGTGAATGAACTCCAAAGAAGTCAAGAACAGCTTCTGATTTATTTAGTAATTTGTTTTAGACATTTTGTGCAGGATTGTTACGGTCGTGATCATCAAAAATGAAAATAATAAGTAAATAAAAGGTGCTCATTTTGATGTATTTGCCTGGAAACTGTTTTCCAAAAAGTGGTGTGTTTATGGAGACAGTTGTGTTTAAGTTATTTACTTGCAGATACGTTCACACAAAGGGTGATAAAAAAAAGCATGTTCAGAAATCTGATTTAAATCTTACATCTGAAATGAGATGATGGGCTCTGTCCAAGTGCCTTTTTTAAAGGTTGCATGACAACAGTTGTATTTTTTAATCATATCATCAACCAGTCGGTGGAAAGATAAGACGGCATCATTTCTACCATGACTGCAAAGTTAAAATAAACTTCTGCATGCCAGAGGGTTTAAGATTTGGTTTTAAAGATTCATTCTCACAGTCAAATGTTTTCCACATTTCAGGCCTTAGCTGGAGTTATTGAAGTAACCATATCAGCAATAATAATGTAAATGTTGCATTCCCATTATTTTTCAACAGACATAATTTGTTTTCTTCAAATCTGTTGTTGGTGTTTGCAATTACTTAATGCTTCTGTCCAGTTTAAGCTGTGATGGGGCTGGTTTGTCGTTGCAGCAAGCGTTGGAAAACAGCGGACTGAACGTTGTCCAATCGCAGAGCAACGCCACGTCCAGAGAGTCCCAGAACCAGAACCTGGAGGTGGCAGCTGCAGAGCACAAGAAGGAGCCGGTTCCTGACAAATCACTGAGGGAGAAGAAGAGGAGCATTTTTAAGAAGCCTATACAAATGCCTGGTATGGGAGCCTGCGCTAAGATTTATTATTTGGATATTGATTGAGAAATCACATGAACACTGAAGCTGGAAACTGATAATATAGAAAATACTTAGACCTTCATTTTTTTCTTAGTTTCGCTTAAAATAACATATTTATTCATAGGTCACATGTAAAAACAACTACAGGTTTAAACATATTTTTTCCTCATTTTAATCAATCAATCAATCAATTAATCAATCAATCACCTTTATTTCATCAGGTAGAGCCCATTGAGATCGAGGTCTCTTTTACAAGGGTGACCTGGTCAAGTGGTCAGCAGCACACGTCACATGGTAATTGACAGTAAGCATTTGCATTTATCAAAAAGAAAATAAAGAAAACTACAATTAGGATAAATAGATGTTGACTGTACAAAACCATCAGGATAAGATAATAATAATAATAATAATGTCACATTTTTGTCATCTGTGTATGTTTCCATACAAGACGAAATTTGACTCTGCATTTAACCCAATCACCACCAGGTGGGGCAGTGGGCAGCTATAGAAAGCACACCGGGGAGCAATTGGGATGAGATGTGCTGCTCAAACACACCACAAGTTATGCCGTGACTGGGGTTCGAACCTGGGTCCTTCGGGTCCCAAGTCGGTTCCCAAGATAGACTTATATACCCATTATATATATAAAAACAGACAGACATTGGTTGAGTAGATAAAGTTAAAAATCAACAATGACATGTATAATGGATAAGTAATGTTTAGAAACATCTGCAATGGTCAAGTTTCTTGATGACATTATCTAATACGGTTGACATGAAGGATCCAGGAGAGATGAATGTTGATAGTTTCAGATCTTTCTGTAAGTTGTTCCAGGCTGAGGGGACGGCGAAGCTGAATGCTCTTTTTCCTAGTTCAGTTCTGACAGGAGGAACTGACAGGAGGACTAAATCGTTAGAGCGCAGGGAGTAATGACTGTGTGATGTTTGTATTAAGGAGGTGAGGTATGACGGGACTAGGTTTAGGAGGGTCTTGTAGATGAAGGATATCCAGTGAGTGTATCTGCGAGTGCTGAGAGATGACCAGCCAGATTTTACGTAAAGCTCACAGTGATGAGTGCGATAACTGGAGTCAGTAATGAACCGAAGGGCACCGTGGTAAATGGAGTCTAAGGACTGTAGGTATTTTGATGCAGCACTCATGTACAGCACGTCACCATAATCTAGTATTGGCATGAATGTTGCAGCTACTAATGTTCTCCTGGCTTTGCATGAGAAGCAGGATTTGTTTCTGAAGAAGAAACCTAGCTTCAGTTTGAGTTTAGTGGCCATTTTTGAGATGTGGGTTTTAAATGACAGTTCATTGTCAATGTTGAAACCTAAATATTTGTAGGTGGAGACCATTTCTATTTGTTTTCCCTCTTGGGTTTCAATTTGAGTTAGGATCTCTGGTTGCTGCTTTCTGTTGGATAAAACCATGATATTGTCGGCATTTAGGACCAGTCTAAGTTTTTTGCAGACGTGACTGAATAATGTTAAAAGCGTCCTGAAGAGAGGTGAAAGCTTGGCTGAGGGAGGATGAACAGCAATAGATGATGGTGTCATCTGTGTAATAATGGTGGGAGGCATTTGACAGATCACTGCAAAGATCATTGATGTATAAGGAGAATAAAATGGGACCCAAAACAGAACCCTGTGGCACCCCTTTCACAACATCTAAGAGCGTAGAGGAGGATCCGGCTATCAGGGGTGTCAAACTCATTTTCACAGAGGGCCACATCGGCATAATGGCTGTCCTTGAAGGGCCAGATGTAACTTATAAATGTAACTAAATGTAATCTAATGTAATGTAAAATAAATGTAACTACCGTCCTCCTTAATGTTGAATAACTCATTTATTATAACTTATTCAACTGACAATTACAGTTGCATAGAAAACATCTGTTTGCTTGTTGCTCTAACATAAAAACCCACATAACTCCATTAATGAAGGATCAAACTGTCCAAGTTAATACCCTGATGCATGCTCAATAATCCAGGTAGAAAAATCTAAAAAAGCTAAGTCTGGTCCTCTGGACCTGATGGTCCAGAGGTGGTCCTCCTTGATCATGTGAGCAGCTGGTTTCGGCTGTCATCAGCCAACTGGTTGATCCACTGTGAGAGGGTGCTATTTATAAGACTGAGCTGAATACAGCATCTCAGACTGAGGAAGTCTTTCGGACGAAAGACGAAATGTTTCTACAGTTTTTTTTGCTTTTTTGTTTTGTTTTTTGAATGTCCAGAGGACCAGACTTAGCTTTTTTAGATGTCCAAGTTAATAAAGAAAAATAACATAAAACTGAGCTGCAAAGAACATGTATGACACATGTAGCATTTTACAAAAAAAGGCTACACACAGCCTTGCATCCAACTGATGGTTTGATGACAACAATTTGTGTGCATACACACCCTGCAAACATTAAATAATTACAACAGCAGCTACACATAAATAATATGTAATCAACTAAAAATACCAAAATAAAGGTTGACTCAGTTCACAACTATATTACTCAAGTTTTTTGGTTACCGGTAGTCTTTGATGAGGAGATGCTGCCTGGAACACACAAGTGGATTCTCTCTCTACGATTGATCATGTTCTGAAAATGATAAACACAAAACAAAATGCAAGCACAATCATTAAATTGCACACAGTTTAAATGTTCTTCTTCTTTGTTGAATTACATTTTATTATATTTTAATTGTTTAAAAAAATGCTAACCTGACAAACAGGAAAGTGGACAAGATTGTCCTGTTTCACTTGTCACATCCATAAGTCCAATTCACGCTGGAAAGCCGTGATCGTGTCGGACATCTGCGTGATGACTTGTTTGCGTCTCTGCTCACAGACCTTCAGCATGCACTGTTTCAAAAACGCTCCATCTGAAAACGACTTGGAAGCGATTTCTTCAGCCACAATGAAGCTAGCTTTCACTGCAGCCTCGTTTTTGGCTGTGGGTTTCATGAACAAACTCTGCTGCGACCGCAGTTTGCCTTTTAATTCTTGGCAGAATGTGTTGCTTTTCTTGAAGGCTAGCTTTAGCGTACTTAGCTCCGTGTTTGGTTTCAAAACCGACACCGCCTCGTAACACAAAAGACATACCGGTCTTTCTCCTGGAAGCACAAACAAGTATTCGCCTTCCCATCTTTCTTGAAACTTCCGTCTGCATCAACTTTTCTCTTTCTGGACATTTTGGGATCATTATTTATATCTCAATTCCACTCGTTGGCATGAAGGTAGAAACACTGCTGCGGGCTGCGGCTTCCGTAGTCGAAAGGCATTGTGGGAAATGTAGTTTTTGGTCAAAACACGCTCGTATTTATTTTTAGACACTCAAAACTTTTAAACTAAGCTCTCGTGAGCCACATAAAATGACATGGCGGGCCACATCTGGCCCGCGGGCCATGAGATTGACACATGTGGGCTACATGAACAGACTGTGTTCTGTCAGTTAGGTAGTTGGTGAACCAGGAGACTGCATGTGTTGATAGAAAAGAGTGTTCAAGGATGTTTGTCAATAGTCTGTGATCAACTGTATCAAATGTCTTGGACAGGTCTATAAATAGGGCAACATAGTATTGTTTGCAGTCCAGGTCATGTATGATATCATTTAATAATTTAAGAACTGTAGTGACGGTTCTGTGCTGTTTTCTGAATCCTGACGAATTGTGATAAAATATTGTTTGATTTTAGGAAATCAGTTAGCTGATCACAGACAAGTCTTTCAAACAGTTTGGCAAGAATGCACAATTTAGTAATTGGTCTGTAGTTGTTGACATTTGTTGGTTCACCCCCTTTTAGCAGGGGGAGAACAAAAGCTGATTTCCAGATTTTGGGTACTGGTATTGTATTTGTGTTGAGACTGTGATTGAAAATATATGAAAGTGGTTCAGCAATGAAGTCTGCAGCTAGTTTTAGGAAAAGTGGTTCTATGTTGTCAGGTCCTGCTGCTTTGTGTGTGTCAAGAGTTTCTAGCATTTAGAACCTCAGCGGGAGATACTGATTCGAAGTCAAAGCGATTTGTGACCTGGAACTCAGTTCCCAGGAGTGTCAAACTCGGGTGACAAAACGGGGCCAAAATTAAAAACGATCCAAGCCAGGAGCTGGTTTCAGTTGATACCTGGCATCTTTTCTTGGCTGCAGGTTCATCAGTAAGAGTTTGATCTGTCTCGTTTGACGTTCTCTGTTGCTCTTTCCACATCTAAATCAAAGGTCACTGAAAAATCCAACCGTTTTTCCAGCTTCAAAGTTAGCCAGCTGTCAACAGAACTCTGCACTAAATGAAGTATTTATACGTGTTTTGAACAAAATTAGAAGCAATAAAAAAAATTACATTTAAAATATCATATTTTGCGGGGTGGGCACATAAGATTTTAGCCAGGGACAGATTTGGCCCACAGGCCTTAATTTTGACACGTGTGCCATTAGAGATTTGATGCAATTCTCTAATTTATTCAAAAATTGAAACAAGTTTAAATTAATTTTGTACCCACAAGTCTTATCAGGTTTGAGGCTCACCTGCACTGGGGGACATTTTCTCATTTCTTTTCACAGATTAAGCTCAGTCAGGTTGGGCAGGAACAATTGGTGGAAACAATGTCAGGTCTCTCACTCTCTCCTGGGCTCAAGTCAAGATTCTGGGACACTCTCTCTGTATTGTCCTTGGTTGAGGACAGAGGATGTTGTCGCATTAATAAAGTCTCTTAGAGTCCACAGCAGGCTCTGCCTCATGCTGTAAGGATAATGACATATTGAACGTGTAGCTGTCAACCCCAGAACTTACCGGTACTTATAACTTACAGCTCGCTATCTACCAGCGTTTTGGGGCTCGGTTATATGTAGGGTCCAAATGATGAGCAGCTCCTGCTGGATCCACGAGGTGCAGAGGTCCACAACCATCACTACAGAGATGGAGGATTCTGCTGCAGCTTCCGTCATCACCTCTTTGTTTGGTTTCTTCCGAGGCATGTTGATCAATTCAACATTACTGATTAGAGGTGTAGAGAGCTGCTGTTTTATATCTGATGTCGTGTTTTGTCGTTTTAATGCATTCCAACATGGTGTGCACAACTTCAGCACGAGTTACACTTACGCTCATCACAAGCTTTCCACAAGTCAGTATATGCTGTCATACACTTGTTTAAGTTCTGTACAGTACAAGCTAGAGACAGGTTATGGATAAGTTACTTCAACTCATTTGCAACACGGTATGTAGACGTCCAAAAGAGGCTACCAGTTAATTTTTTTTTATTTCAACCTCAGTTCATGGCTGCATGTTGGACAATTCTTCATATGTGGACATGGGCTGTCCAAAGCGTTGTAGTGTGACGGGACCTTAAAGGGCCAGGCAGAGCTCTGCGTTTGGCCGAGCGCCGCGCCACGCCGTGTGAGCGCCGCGGCACAAGCCTTTGAACGCGGGCGTGAACGTGCCAAGCTCAAATTTTACGACCGCTTACGCGCGCGTTGTCTCACAATAAACTGCCCGGCGCCGGACTGTTTTGTATGAGACACAAATGTATTAAATTCCTCTTCTTCATCGCTGATCTGGACTTTTCTTTTTGTTTTTTTTGCCAAAAGTCAAGTGATCGCTTGAAGCGATCACCATTCGCTTCCTCCTCCGATGAGGAGGAATGAATGAATTTGTCACGAGCGAAGACTCATGTTCAACGTGGCTGCGCCAGGTTCTAAATATTTCCTGGTGTGCTGGTCTGCTGTGTGGGCTGAAGGACCAGCGCTCCCTGTTTTTATTTTATTTTTTAGAACTTTTTATTAACATATAAACACAGAACAAAGCTGCGCAGCTCGTGCCTTTTTGTCTCCCACCCGACCTGTCAATCAACTCAGTAGGCGTGTCAGCAAATGACCAATCAGCGACCTCAATTTGTCCCGTAGGTAAACGCTCCGCCCTGCTTCTGCTCAAATGACATCAAGTATTTGGAGCGAAAACGTTGGAGCTTCACGCTGAGCTATGCTGTGTGCTGCCCGCGCGCGCGTCGAGCGGCGTGTGGCCCAACACACAGCTCTGCCGGAGCCTTAAGATTGCAACAATCCAGTCTTTGACCTTCTGATTTGTTTTTTTGCTCGGGTTGTTGGTCAGGAGGCCTTCATTAGACAGGTGTGTGCCTCTCATGTCCAATTCGTTTATTTTACCAGAGGTGGGCTTTATTTAAAACTGTACACACTTCTGTTTTCACGTTGTCATTAAAGAGCTGAGTGAAGATTATAGGATTTAAAGAGTTGTAGCATCAGGCTGCAGCATAACACAACTGAACAATGAAGGCTGTTTGATTCCTGTCACTTTTATTTTATTTCAGGCTCGATCAGGGAGGAGGACGGTGTTCGCTGGCATGGCTGCCCATATTGCATCAAGGAGTTCAAAAAACCCAGCGACCTCGTCCGCCACATCCGTATTCACACCCACGAGAAGCCATTCAAGTGCAAACAGTGTTTCAGAGCGTTTGCTGTGAAGAGCACCCTCACAGCGCACATGAAAACACACAGCGGCATCAAGTCCTTCGAGTGTCAGTGCTGTTTGAAGTGTTTCTCCACTTCTGGCAGCATGAAAGTACACATGCGACTGCACACAGGTGAACATGCACACATGTTTCATTTCAAACTAAAGTAAAATGTATGTTTTTCTTTAAATTGACTTTCTCGGAAGGTCACTCAAGTGACTTCTGAAGGAAAAGGCTTCCTGAAGTTGTTGAAGCTCTGTTTGAGTCCTCGTCACTTTGTTTCCCGTTTCCTGGAAGCCCTTCTTCTACAGTTCAGTGGGAATATGTAACAAAGCTGCTGCGGCTAGAGATAATTCTAGCATTAATGTGTTTTTTTGTATTTCAGTTTTTATTTACTGTCAGAAGTCAAGTTAGCCTTCCTGCATCCTAAAATTACTGCATTAGTCCAAATAAGCAGAAAGATTTCAGGATAAATGTTTCTTTGTAGCTTAAATTTAAAAACAATTTTTTAAAACAAGAAAGTTCATTCTCATTTTTTAAAACATTTTATTACTAAATTTAGTGTCACTGTTAATAAGACAATAATGTTGCACAACATTTAAGTTCTTGTTTTTACTTAATTTCATTCAGTAAGATCCCGTTTCTTTCCAAAAAATGCTATGTAGACTTTTTGGTTGTCAGCTGTGTACATGACCTTAGTAAAAGTACACAGTATACAGTGTAATGACCTTAGTAAAGCACACAGTGTAGTGTGTACATGGCCTTAGTTCACAGTATAGAGTATACATGACCTTAGTATAAGTAAACAGTATACTACTGTGTACATGACCTTAGTAAAGTGCACAGTATACAGTACAGTTTAATTACCTTAGTAAAGTACACAATATAGTGTGTACATGACCTTGTTAAATGGGCAAAGTATACTTGTGCATTACCTTAGTAAAAGTGCAAAGTATAGTGTATACATTACCTTAGTAAAAGTACACAGTGTAGTGTATACATTACCTTAGTAAAAATATACGGTATATCAAAGTCAAAGTCAACTTTATTGTCAGAACTGCAATATGTACAGGACATACACAGGATTGAAATTGCATTTCTCTCTCAGTCCCTCGGTGCAACAGTAACCATTTAAACACTAAACAATTAATAAACAAGCATAAAATGAAATAATAAAAGTTTAGTACTGTCCTGAGTTTTTTGCATAGTAGTTTTTCATAGTAGTAAAAAAGTATAAAAAGTTTCACCAACACCAAAACACCAACATTTAATAAACATAATCATAAAATGAAATAGAGTGTAATACTGTCCTGAGTTTTTTCATAGTAGTTTTCCATAGTAGTATAAAAGTATAAAAAGTTTCACCAACACCAAAAATGAAATAGAGTGTAATACTGTCCCGAAGTATAAAGTATAAAAAGTATATCTATAAAATAAATGAAGGTTCTGGCATTTGACATTTGTAAAGAGTGACAAAGCAGCATATGGGGTTAATGTACACAGTATATGTATGAGGTAGTTGATATTGGTATAGAAACAAAGTGGCATTATGCAATAAGGCTAGTAAAAAGAATATATACTGTATATCAGCAGTAGTGTAGATATAAAAAGTCTAGATGTAAACAGTAGTAATAAATGTAAACAGTAGTAATAAATGTAAACAGTAGTAATAAATGTCAACAGTAAATGTAAACAGTAGTATGACTATAGGCAGTAATGTAATACAAACATT
>JBBPBX010002139.1:36419-68566 GCA_038048925.1 Garcialebias charrua | reverse complement strand
TTGGCTTAAAGGTGCTATGTGTAACTTTCTGTAGAGCACAGAACTTAGAAATATTTTCAACAGGCAAAGCATTCTGATCCCTCCCCCTCAGAGCCATATATGGCTCTGCCCCCCTTGCTCTGCTGAAATTCAAATTCAAGCTCTGTTTTTATTGGCTGGTTACAAACTCTGTTTTTATTGGCTGGTTAACGGCGGGTCACTCTGTGTTTTTATAAATGCTGATAGAGAAGCAAGGGGACTATAGTTTTTTTCAGAGATTACTTTGTCTAACACCAGTCTGTCAGTAGATAGTGACAGAGTGAAGAAATATGTTAAAAATATATTGTTAGAAAAGTTACAGACTGCACACAAAGTTACATAGTGCAGCTTTAAAGATCCACTGACGTGATTTTTCTACTATTCATCAAATTGCTCAAAATATATATATATTATCATTTAAATATGTTAGTTTTTGCAAACAAAATGATAAATCACTTTAATTTTGCTTTAAAAGTGATTTTGAACTTCAAGCTGTGTTTAATCATGGGAAATCCGTTTACACCCGAACGCACCATCTGTGATGTCATGTGCAGAGTTGAGGCAGAGCTCTTGGCTTGTCACGGTATGAGCAGCTCACATAAAAGTAAGTCTGATACGCAGGGGCGTAACTTTAGGTCTAACATTGGGGGGGTTGTGATTAACAATAAACACGAAAAAATTGTCCACTATACGCTTCAGTGTTTAATACGCGTCATCTCTTCTTCTTCTTCTTCTTCGATGGTGTTTACTGGCAGTTTACAAACTCAGTGCATTACCGCCATCAACCGGACGGAGATGTAATTCAAGAGTCTACTTTCAACAAAAAATAAATAAATAAATTAATTAATTAATTAAAATAAAATTAAATCCTTTCAGCTAATTTTGTAACTTTCAAATATTTAACAAATGCTTTAGTTATAACCTGTGACTGATTTTTCTTCAATAAAGTAACCATTGTCACCGAACTCCCCATTACCCTTTCCAGTGCCTTCCTCTCTTTATTATATTTCTTACAATAAATCAACACATGTTCCACTCCTTCCAGTACCCCACAATTAGAGCAGTCACCTGATGGATGTTTTCCTATTATCTTTAGACCACTATTTAATGTAGTGTGCCCAATCCTCAACTTAATCCATACTTCCTCTCTCCTAGACATTAAACTACTATCGTCACTTAGGAGTACCTCCTTCTGTATGTTATGTAAATGTCTTCCTCTTTCCTCTAAATCCCACCTCTCCTGCCACATATCATTTATTTTATCTTTAACAATTATTTTTATTTCTGCTTTACTTAATGGGACATCATATTCAATTTCTCTTGCTGTATACGCGTCATCTCCACGCGACGCGTCAGCTTCATAGTTGCCAAGTCCGCTTATTTCAAGCGGCATTGGGCTTGTTTTTCCCTGGAGTCGCTTTTAAATTCGGTGAGCCGCTTGTGGCGGTTTTTTGTGCTTACCATGGGTGTTGCGTCGCTTATTTGGGCTTGTTTTGTGAAATGTACTCCTGAAGTTATTTTAAAGGTATTTTTGATGTTTCTCTGCACGCTTAATAAATATGCTGGTTTGGTGCTGATGTAGCTTTATTGTTTAAACTGCACAATACACTTATCAGACGGCACGATCCTGCATTACTCCGTTCTCTGCACTTTCTATCTTCACACACACACTGAACCCGCGTGCCTACGTCACGCTCTCTCTCGCGGTGCGTTCACTGACACTCTGTAATATACATGCACGAACACTGCTGTATACATTACAGTATTGTGACATCATTTTTGAACTTTGCATATAGTGACACCACATATATATCTTGTATCATTCAACTATGTTCGTTTTTAGCAAACAAAATGATAAATTAATGAAAATTACTTTCAAAGTGAGTTTAAAATTAAAAACCGTGTATCTTCACGGGACATCCGACTACACGCGAATGCAACATTGTTCTTTATTCTTTGTCTAGACAAGACAACGCTAATGTGAGCTCTAAGTGGGGTAAATATGGAAAAAAATATAATAAAGATTGGGAGAAAGAGCGTGCTCTTCAAGACTGGATCCGACCACAGATGGGAGAAAAATGCAAAATGTATTTTTATTTTTTAGACTGAATACGTTCTTTTATGTATAATTTTGCTAGATATATGTAATGCCATAATAAATATGTTTATACTGTTTAAAACTGCCTTTTTTTACACAATGGGATGGGTTGGGATGACGTCTACCTTATAATGTTTTGCTAGTTTTTTGATACTTTGTTAAAAAAAAAAAAAAAAATCTTTTGTTTTTTTCTCTCTTTTTGTTTTCTATTGTTTATTGTTTGTTTGTTTATTGTTTAATGAAATTCTATCACTGCTGTTCATTGTTCTTTAGTTTTAGCAGGTCGCTTTCGTAAATGAGCCCATGAGGTTCAAAAGATTTACCTGACTAAATAAAGGTTGAATGAATNCGGGGCACTGGCGACCTGCTCTGCAAGGATCACAGCGTGGGCTACGCTGCTCCAACGTCAGGTGTGGCTCAAGCTGTGCCCCACCATCACAGAGGAGATCAAGCGACAGCTTCTGGAGGGGCCGATTTCGACGCAGGGTCTTTTCGGCGATCACTACCAGGCTGTGTTCGACCATCTGCGCTCGTCCACAGACGCGCTCGAGCAGGTGAGGAAGCACGCTGCTCCGCCGCGGGCAGACCCTCGAGCTTCACACGGTCCGGTGCGCCCTACGGAGCAGAGTAAGGCGTACCGCAGCGAGAAGAGGCTTTCATCCCCATCAAAGACATTCGCTGTGCCGCACACACCAGCCCCGTCCAAAGGACAACCGGCTCCCTACTTCCAGCGGGGAGCCTGGAGCTCCAGAGGCAGGGGTCGCCAGCAGTCCTCATGGTCCAGCCAGCACCAAGGTGCAAAGCGGGACATGAAAAAATGACGGTGTACAGGGGATGTGTTCTGCAATGTTTTGGTTTCTGAAAATAAAGAATCTGTCTTTGAAAACAGTGTTTTTTATTCAGACACGCTGGTTTCCTCCTTTCAGAGGTCCGTGAACGCATCTCCAGGTTCGTGCGATACAAACAATGCACATTCTTCCACACAAAGCCGAGCTTCAAGTGGTTTCGATGGTCCCCCTGTACCCACTCCAGCCCCGCCTCCCCGTACGAAGACGGGGGCATGTGTACGTGACTGTTTGCAGGCACAAGGCGATGCACTGCACAGTCATGTCAGACAAACTTCTGCTTTTGTTAACTCAGTTACCTGTCATGAGCCTGGTCTGGACAATTTAGCTCCAGCCAGGACATTTCTGCCTTTTTCTCCAACGACTCAAGCCACAGGTAATGCCACTGATCCGTCTCAGAAAAGACGTTTCTCATGCTCACATGAGTCAAACGTGTGTCAGTGCTGCACCCGTGAGGCGACATGCAGTAAACGTCCCTTTTCAAACCGGCCTCCCTTGGGCCAATGCGGACTCTGTCCACTTGGCGGCGGTAGAGGCCAAATTATGTCTCCTCAGGCAGCAGAACAAGATGGCTGCCCCCTTGACAGATCACAGAGCGGTTTGGCTGCAAACTTGCTCTCTGAACAAATGGTTACGGCGTCTGGTTCGCGACGGTTACACTCTGCAGTTTGCAATGACGCCACCCAGATTCAACGGAGTTTTGGAGACGAAGCTCTCGTCTCCTGCACAGGGGGCGGCGCTAAGATTGGAACTACAGGAACTTTTGGCGAAACACGTCATTTCCGGGGTCCCTCCCGACGACGAAATGAACGGGTTTTATTCAAAATATTTTCTCGTTCCAAAGAAATCTGGAGGTCTCAGACCGATTTTGGATCTGTCTTTTTTCAACGACTACATTATGAAACGTCCCTTTCATATGTTAACGTTGAAGCGCGTCCTCGAGAACGTGACGTCAGGGGACTGGTTCGTAGCAATCGATCTCAGAGACGCTTACTTCCATATACCGATCGTCCCGAAACACAGGAAGTTCCTCAGGTTTGCCTTTCAGGGAACCTGTTACGAGTTCAATCGCCTACCTTTCGGGTACGCGCTTGCGCCGCGGACTTTTACAAAGGTAATCGAAGCAGCGTTACAACCGCTGCGTTCGAGGGGCTTCCGAATCATGTATTACATCGACGATCTGTTGCTTCTGTCTCGATCCAAGATGGAGGCAGCTACACAGACGGAGATTTTGGTGAGTCATCTGACCAGTTTAGGCTTCGCCATAAATTGGGAGAAAAGTTCTGTTTCACCAGCTCAACAGATACTTTTTCTGGGAGTCAACTTATGCTCGATAACAATGAAAGCGGTTCTGTCGAACCAGAGAATAGATTCGCTGACGTCACTCCTCCACCGCGTCAAGCCGCGCAACACGGTGTCGGCGATCACAATTATGCGGCTGTTAGGGATGATGGCCGCAGGCCACACGGTGGTGAAACTCGGTTTATTGAACATGCGGAAGTTGCAGAGGTGGTTTATTCGTCAGAGAATAGACCCTGCACGCCACAAAAGGCGCCAGCTCACGGTTCCCCAGTCTGTGAGGACAGACTTGGAGTTCTGGGGAAACCCCAGGACCCTGTCAGAGGGGGTTTCCCTGGGCAAAGTGACGTCACGACGGGCGGTTTTCACCGATGCCTCTCTTTCCGGTTGGGGGGGGACATGTCAGTCTCAGACTGTGGGCGGAACGTGGCCGCCCAGCACGTCTCTCCACATAAACGTGTTGGAATTGTTAACGGTTCACAAAGTTCTGAAACACTTTGTGCACATGCTCCATCATCAGGATGTCCTCGTACACACGGACAACATAACAGCCGCAGCTTACATCAACCACGAGGGCGGGGTTCGATCAACCCAGCTGTTGAAAACAGCCAGGGAGCTGCTTTGCTGGGCAAACGTTCACCTCAGATCGCTGAGGGCTGTTTACATCCCAGGGGTGCTAAACAGAGGTGCCGATATCATGTCAAGAGGGGGGCCTCTGGACAGAGATTGGACGTTGCACCCGGACCTGGTGTCTCAAATCTGGTCCAGGTTCGGGAGGGCCGAGGTGGACTTGTTCGCGACGCGCGAGAATTCACAGTGCCCCCTGTTCTTCTCCCTGAGTCCCCTCGACACCCCACCATTGGGGGTGGACGCGTTTGCTCACAAACCATGGCCGAAGGTATTGAGTTATGCTTTCCCGCCTGTTCCTCTGCTATCCACACTGCTGGAAAGAGTACGAGAGGAGGGAGTGCCAGTCATTCTGATCGCTCCAGAGCGCGTGAACGCTCCATGGTTCCCGGTCCTGCAGCAGCTGTCAGGCCACTCCTGGAAACTCCCTTGGAGAGACGACGCTCTCCTACAGGCAGGGGGTGCAATAACGAGCCCCCCAGTAATAGGTCAGCATCTGTGGGCTTGGACGCTGAACGACAACGTTTAGAAAACCTCGGTTTCTCTAAAGATGTCATTGGTACCATTCAGGGCTCGCGTGCACAGTCTACAATAGCTGTTTACGCTTCAAAATGGGCAGCTTTTCAGCGTTGGTGTACGGAGAGACATCTGGACCCATGTTCATGTCACCTGGGTCCAATTTTATCTTTCCTACAACTATTGCTAGACAGAAATTTGGCTTTCAGCACCATTAAAACATATGCTGCAGCAATTTCATCATGTCATGAGGGGTTTCATGATAGGACCGTGTTTAATCATCCCATAATGAAACGTTTTTTGAGGGGTGTTCGCCGTCTTAGGCCAGTTTCACGGTCCTTGGCTCCTCAATGGGACTTGGTTACTGTGTTGAACGCACTAACTAAGAATCCTTTTGAGCCTCTAAATGAGGTTCCACTAAAGTTCTTATCATTTAAAACGGCTCTGTTGTTGGCTCTTACGTCAACTAAAAGAGTAAGTGACCTTTCTGGTCTGTCTGTTTCTCCTTCCTTCTTAAAAATACAAGGAGACGGGAGTTCTGCTGAACTTAGGCCTAACCCAACATTCACGCCTAAGGTCATAACGTCTTCATTCAAGTCCAGGATCATCACACTGGACGGGTTTTGCCTTCCTCCTCATTCTAAACCAGAGGAGGAGCAGCTCCACTTGCTTTGCCCGGTCCGAGCTCTCAGATGTTACGTAGAACGCACTGATGCAATACGTAAATCTGATAGGCTCTTTGTGCATTTCAGAGAAGGCTCTCAGGGTCAACCTTTGACCCCTCAGCGCTTGTCGCATTGGTTGTGTGAGGCCATCTCCCAGGCTTACAGTTCGGCTGGTCTACAGCCTCCCGAGGGCGTTAAAGCTCATTCCACTCGAGGAATGGCGGCTTCCACTGCCTTGGTCAATGGTTTGTCGGTACAGGATATCTGCTCCGCAGCTTCCTGGTCGTCAGTAACTCCATTCATTCGTTTTTATCTGCGAGATGTCTCCAGCTCCTCTTTGACACATTCTGTCCTCAGGGTTGCAACGGAGTAAAAAACTTTCATTATCAATAAAACTATTGATTAAATGACACAGTCGTTTCTGTCTTTATTGATGGGCGATACCGTACAGAACACCTGCTAGTACCCTCAGTGAGGGTGGCGGTTGCCAGGTTGTTGGTTCCAGTCAGACCCAGTGAGGCATGGACCATATCCTGCTTCGCCTTTAACCCACTAGGGCGTGGCTTAAAGGGCGATAGCCTGCATGAAATATAACGTTGGTTACGTACTGTAACCCCAGATTATATGAATGCAGGCAGAGCCCTTTAAGCCCCGGGCCTCCCTGGCTCTTGGTGAAAAATTGTTTTACCTTATTGGGAGCCGATTCTCGGTCAGCAACAGAATAAATAGCAGACCGAGGCGGGGCCCACGGCAGGTGGGCGTGGACTAGAAGTCTTCAGTGATTGGCGCGAAGCGCAAGGGTAAACCCACTAGGATGTGGCTTAACACTAGAAGTCCCAGAGAAGGGTCATTCAGCATTTCTACCTTTGGAACCCAGAGACGGGTCGAGTGACCCGAAGGATTTTAGCTAACATCCTATAATGAGCTGTTAACAGGCGCTTTTGTTTTGTAAATAAGGCCATTACTGGCGCACCACAGGAGGGGGCACACTAATTTGACTAAGGCTGCGCTTTTTTGCGCAAGTGAACTTGGCTTCTAAATCCCCCGGTCCCTTTCAGTGGGCTACATATGTTGGTCCGTCACTTGACCTCAGGTCATGTGACCTGTGTTGGTCCGTCAGTTGACCTCAGGTCATGTGACCTGTGTCGGTACATCAGTTGACCTCATGCCGTGTGACCTGTGTCGGTCCGTCAGTTGACCTCATGTCGAGTGACCAGTGTCGGTCCATCAGTTGACTTCATGTCGTGTGACCTATGTCGGTCCGTCAGTTGACCTCAGGTCATGTGACCTGTGTCGGTCCGTCAGTTGACCTCAGGTCATGTGACCTGTGTCGGTACGTCAGTTGACCTCATGCCGTGTGACCTGTGTCGGTACGTCAGTTGACCTCATGCCGTGTGACCTGTGTCGGTCCGTCAGTTGAACTCATGTCGAGTGACCAGTGTCGTTCCATCAGTTGACTTCATGTTGTGTGACCTATGTCGGTCCGTCAGTTGACCTCAGGTCAAGTGACCCGTGTTGGTCCGTCAGTTGACCTCATGCCGTGTGACCTGTGTCTGTCCGTCACTTGACCTCAGGTCATGTGACCTGTGTCGGTCAGTCAGTTGACCTCAGGTCATGTGACCTGTGTCGGTCCGTCAGTTGACCTCAGGTCATGTGACCTATGTCGGTACGTCAGTTGACCTCATGCCGTGTGACCTGTGTCGATCCGTCAGTTGACCTCATGTCGAGTGACCTGTGTCGATCCGTCAGTTGACCTCATGTCGAGTGACCAGTGTCGGTCCATCAGTTGACTTCATGTCGTGTGACCTATGTCGGTCCGTCAGTTGACCTCAGGTCATGTGACCTGTGTCGGTCAGTCAGTTGACCTCAGGTCATGTGACCTGTGTCGGTCTGTCAGTTGACCTCATGCCGTGTGACCTGTGTCTGTCCGTCACTTGACCTCAGGTCATGTGACCTGTGTCGGTCAGTCAGTTGACCTCAGGTCATGTGACCTGTGTGGGTCCGCTCAGTTGACCTCATGCCGTGTGACCTGTGTCGATCCGTCAGTTGACCTCATGTCGAGTGACCTGTGTCGATCCGTCAGTTGACCTCATGTCGAGTGACCAGTGTCGGTCCATCAGTTGACTTCATGTCGTGTGACCTATGTCGGTCCGTCAGTTGACCTCGGGTCATGTGACCTGTGTCGGTCAGTCAGTTGACCTCAGGTCATGTGACCTGTGTTGGTCTGTCACTTGACCTCAGGTCATGTGACCTGTGTTGGTCCGTCACTTGACCTCAGGTCATGTGACCTTTGTCGGTCCGTCAGTTGACCTCATGTCATGTGACCTGTGTCGGTCCGTCAGTTGACCTCATGTCGTGTGACCTATGTCGGTCCGTCAGTTGACTTCATGTCATGTGACCTGTGTCTGTCCGTCAGGTGACAGACAACAATAGGTCAAGCATGTTTTAGAACACAGCAATGGGCCACCTGCATGTGCCGGCACGCACCGTATACAGTATACAAGTGCCAAGGACAAGGAGAGAGACAGTACTTGTAAGGAAAATAATTTATTTGACAGAACATCAAAGTTACAGGATAGTCAGCACAGCAGAATGAGACAATTTTATGCATAAAACTGTTCTGGAGCAGACAAAGCTTTCCGTTCAGTGGATATCCCAAAATGTTCAACTGTGAGATAACTTCAGGGTCTGTTATGTGTGAATTCAGGTCAGGGCCTCTCTTCTGACAAAGGGGGGAAGTGCAAGCAGAGTCTTACTTACCTGGTGGAAACATTGGAATGCAGTTTGTGCAGTCTGGTGTGGTGGGGGTGTCTGAGTTGTGTGCACGCATATTTATAACAAAAGGCAGTTAATGGCCCACTAATGTGGACCCACTAATGGTTGGTTTGGACTAAGGGTCTTTTGACCCTCTTTCGGGACTTCTGGGGGGAGGTCGAAAATCCTGGGACTTCTAGTGTTTTAAAGGGCTCTGCCTGCATTCATATAATCTGGGGTTACAGTACGTAACCAACGTTCTTATTGCACCATACTGCTGCACCTTTCTGCCGTCCTCAGGAGCTGCTGTCTGCCGAGTGCAGATTTCAGAACTCAACTGAACTGCCTCTGATGGCCATCAGCTCGGTTGAGCTCTACCTGAGCCACAAATCCAGCACTGAACCAGTGCCTAAAACAGCCTCATAGGAATTAAAATAAGACTTAATCCTGGGAGCATGAGAAGCTGCTGCTCTTTCTGTGCACCGCCATAGCTTCCATAGGTTCCAGGCTGAGGGGACGGCAAAGCTGAACGCTCTTTTTCCTAGTTCAGTTCTGACTGGAGGAACTGACAGGACTAAATCGTTAGAGCGCATGTTATGTCTTTTAAAACTAGGCATAAGGCTATCCTTTTTGATAAATTCTATAGTTAGGGATAGGTTGGATTTCCTGAGTTATCCTTTAGTTATGCTGCTATGGGCTCAGAGTGCTGGAGAACAAGTTGACCACATGTCCTCACTTTGCTGCTCTCTGTATTTGCTCTACTCTACCTGCTTGTATTTGTAAATATTTCTATCTTAAAGTGTTTTTTGTCTTTCTTCCTAAGTACACCTGGATCTGTCATTCTGTGTTCGTTTGTCTGTCTTTCCTGTCCTCTGAATCCCACCTGGTCAAAGCAGATGCTGGGCCTGGTTCTGCTGGAGGTTTCTTCCTTTGAATGGGAGTTTTTCCTTCCCACCTTCTTGCTCAGGATGGGACACCACAACAAAGTGAAGATTCAATGTATCTGCTACTTCCTACGATAGATAATTTTTACTAACTGAGTTTTTCATTTCGGCTCTACAGTAACTGGTTTGAATGACTATCGGCCAACAGCCCTCACCCCGATAGTCGCTAAATGCTTCAAAAGACTGGTCATAACACGCATCAAAACTACCATCAAAATCAGCAAGGACCCTCACCATTACTCATACTGCAATAATCGATCAACAGAAGACGCCATCTCCTCTGTGGTCCACACTGCTCTCACCCACCTGGAGCGGAAGAACTCCTGCATCCATATGATTTTTGTGGACTTCACGTCTGCCTCCAAAACCATGATCCCCCAAACCCTGATGGACAAACTATTCACACTAGGACTAAGACCCTCCGTTTGCAACTGGGTGCTGGACTTCTTAACAAACAAACCACACTCTGTCAGAATCCACAACTTCTCCTCCACCATAACATCAGCACTGGCTTCCCTCAGGGCTGTGTGCTGAGCCCTCTACTGTTCACTCTGCTCACATATGATTGTGCAGCTACCCATCCAGGCTGTCATATTGTAACGTTTGCAGATGATACAGCAGGGGTGGAATGCATCACAAACAATGATGAGCCCAGCTACAGGCAGGAGGTGGAACACCTGGAGAGCTGGTGCAGGAAGAACAACCTTTACATCAATGCGAAAAAGATGAAGGAGATGGTCGTGGACTTCAGACGTAACAAACACACCTACCCCCCCCCAACCCCTCAACATAGGAGGGTCTGCGGTGGAAGTGGTCTCCAGCTACAAGTACAGTACTTGGGTTTGCACCTGAATGACAACCTCAGCTGGAGTAACAACACCACCATCCTGATCAAGAAAGCTAATCAGAGACTCTACTTCCTCAGGCGGCTGAGGTGAGCTGGTCTGGAAAGCTCAGTCTTCACCTACTTCTACAGGTATTTAGTGGAGAGCATCCTGTGTTCCAGCATCAACATCTGGCATGGAGGCTGCACAGCTGTAGAAAGAAAAGCTTTGCAGAGAGTGGTGAAGGCTGCACAGAAGTCTGTTGGAGTCAGTCTCGAGTCCCCAACATCACAGACACCTACACCTACATATGCAGGACGAGGGCCATCTGTATCATGAAGGACCCCACACACCCAGCACGCACACTTCTTGCCCTGCTCTAGTGAGGCAAGAGGTTGAGGAGCATTAAGTGTAGAACCACTAGACTGAGGAACAGTTTCTACCCTGAGGTTGTTAGACTCATGAATCCCTAATGTTGTGGGTAAATCAGATACATGAGTCAGCTTCAGTTCTCCATTTATGTTCACTTTTGTTTCTCCCCCGTCACTCTCCGTGCAGCATATGTTAAACATACAGTACATTATTAGACCACACACTGGTGTCCTTTTTCTGTAATAACACAATTCAACAGCACAAGACAACATTTTCCCTTTCCCTGAAGCATTTTCACTATATGACTCATTAGTTTTGTAATTTCAAGGTAAACATATTGTTTTCTTTTGTTGTACTTTGGCAAAACAGTAGTACATATTTACTGGTCTTGAAGAACACTTGTACCAGTCTGAACAACAGTAATTTACATTTTGTTTTCACTTTATCTTACAAAACCTGTTGTAAGAGTACCACTGCCTGCAGCCCCACCTCCAAGATGGCAGCTGATCATCAACACCTGGCGGTTATCAACCTGATGAGGATCTCTCCCTACTTAAGGCTGCATTCTGGTGCTACTCTTCACTGGAGCATTTCACCATCTCATGTGTTCCTGACTCCTCGGCTCTGGTTCCCATGATCCTGGCATGGTTCCGTCGTGCTCTGACCTGGTTCTCCTCGTGACCCGTTTGGATTCTCCTCGTGCCCTGGCCTGGTCCTCCTCGTGACTCGTCCTTGGTTCTCCTCGTGCTCTGATCTGGTTCTCCTCATAACCAATCCTGGTTCTCCTCGTGACCCATCCTGGTTTCCCTCGTGCCTCGTTCGCACCAGTTGCCTGCCTTCCTCATCCAACTGGACCTTGGACCTGTTCCTTCTCTGAAAACTCTCCTAAGGATTGAAGGTTGGACCAAACATCGCCCCTCAACCTGTAAGAGAGAAAACGACATCTAAATCACTACCTGTTCTCCTGTGAACCCCTCTCTGACCATCTTCCCCCTCTTTCAGGAGTTACAGAGAAGCTTCGTTTGATTATTCACTGTAAATAATAAACACTGTTTTTTTTGTACCTGACTGTGTCTGTCTCGTTCTGGGTCTCATACTAATCTGTGTTCTTTGAGTTTATAACAGAAATGCTCCAGCCAGAAAAGACCCAGAATGAGACCAGGAGCGAGCAGAACCCCACCGTCTCTCAGGTGGAGTGGATCAACAAATTAGATGAAATGTTGCAGCAAGTCCTGACCCAACAGTGTACAGCTCAATCCAACCTACAGGAACTCAGAGGTACGTTTCTTTATTAAACAACAACTCCAACCCTCTTCCCCTCCAGCTCCTACAGTTCCATCGACTCCCGTTGTCCTTGACGAGACTCCTGGTCCAGTTTCCCCTGTCCAGCAACTAATCGTAAAGCCCTCTGAGCTCTTTGCAGGAACCCCCAACCAGTGTGGATGGTTCTTGCTACAATGTAGACTCGCCTTCGAGGGGGCTCCTTCCTTTTACTCCTCGGACTCAGCCAAGATCATTTATTTTGTCAGTCAACTCAAAGGAAACGTTCTTTGATAGGCCAATTCATTTTTCCAAAGTCATGTTAACCCCCCTACCTCAAACGAACAATTTCTGAAAGAATTTTGCAAGATTTTTGATCGCCCCCTGTAGGTATCAAATGCTGTAAAGCACCTGTTAAGCCTATGTCAGGACTGTCGTGCTGTATCTAAATATGCCTTGGAATTCCGTATCCTTGCCACCAAGACTGGATGGAACGAGCTAGCCTTACAAGGTACTTTTCTAAACTCTCTGTCTGATCACCTTAATGACCAAATCGCCACCCGGGACAAACCTAAGAGTTTTGATCAGTTAATCGACCTCGCCATCGCTATTGACGACCACTTCCCAGAGACTTTCCACTTCCGGGGTTGCGACCCTCCCATGGAGCGTTACGTCTTTAATCAGTTTAGAGAGAACTACGAGACCCAACCTTCCCCGGGCCCTAGTCTTAATGTTTTACCACCAGTTCCCGAAGTAAACACTTTCACCCTACCCGAACCTGAACCCATGCAGGTTGGGCGCGCACGATTGTCTCCTGAAGAGAGACATCGGAGTATGACCAACAATCTCTGCATTTACTGTGGTAATCCCGGTCATTATCGGCCTCACTGCCCATTTTGGGGAAACGAGAAAGACACACCAGTTAAACGGGAGATACGGTGGGTACTTCAGCTCTAACCTCCCTATTTAAACTATTGCTCCCCACTGTCATTCAAACAAACAATTAGCGCCTGTCCTTGTCCGCGTTAGTTGATTCCGGTGCTGAAGAAAATCTCATAAGCTCAGACCTAGTTAAGAAATACTCTCTTCCCACTTGTGAAATCTCCCCTGTTTCCGTCTCCAGCTTAACTGGAGAGACGTTAGCGTGAGTACATCTCAAGTCAATGGAATTGCATTTAATCTGTGGTAATCATCATGAATTAATGACTTCTTTGTGTTTGATTCGCTGACATCTCAACTTATTTTGGGTTTCCCCTGGCTTAAGAGCCATAACCTTGATATTAACTGGGAACTTGGTCGAGTAGAAAAGTGGAGTGATAAATGCCTTAAGCATTGTTTACGTTCCACTGTTTGTAGTTACCCTCAATCTACTCCTCCTGAGGAGAAGGTCGATCTCACTGCCATTCCAGCAGATTATCACGACCTAGCTGCAACTTTTAGCAAACAAAGAGCTCTGTCACTCCCCCCTCATTGACCATATGATTGTTCCATTGACTTGGCGCCCCCTTGCCGACAAGCCGGCTCTACAACCTTTCAGGCCCAGAGAGAGAGAGAGAGTCAATGAAGAAATAGATTATTGACTCTTTAGACTCAGGCATAATTCGCCCTTCTACCTCCCCTGTCGGGGCAGGTTTCTTCTTCGTTTCTAAAAAGAAAAAACCTTCGGCTTTTTATCGACTGCAGAGGTTTGAATAACATAACCGTTAAAAAAAAATATCCACTTCCCTTGATCGATTCTCTTCACTAGTAGCTGCAAACAACAACCGTGTTTACCAGGCTCGATTTAAGAAATGCCTACCATCTCATGCGCATTAAAGAGGGCGACAAGTGGAAAACAGCCTTTAGAAACCCCCCTTAGCCACTTTGAATGTACAGTTATGCCGTTTGGTTTAACCAATGCCCCCGCTGTGTTTCAGGCCCTCGTGAACGACGTGTTACGTGACTTTATCTGTGATTTTGTCTTTGTTTACCTCAATGACATTCTCGTTTATTCTCATGACCCTCTGTAACATGTGAAACACGTACGCATGGTTCTTCATAGACTCCTAGAGAATCAGTTATTTGTTAAAGCTGAAAAATGTGAATTTTAATATTCCCACTGTTTCATTCCTAGGGTTCATTTTTGAGGGTGGGCATTGTAGAACTGACCCTGAGAAGACTAGGGCTGTTGTCAAATGGCCAACCCCAAAGTCCAGGAAACAGTTACAACGTTTCTTGGGGTTTGCCAATTTTCATAGGTGTTTTATCAGGGATTACAGTCGCGTCACAGCCCCCCTTTCCCAGCTTACTTCCACTTCCAAGACTTTCTGTTGGACACCTGAAGCCGATGCAGCCTTTTGAAAATTCCATCCATCCATCCATTGTCTTCCGCTTATCCCGGGTCAGGTCGCGGGGGTAGCAACCTAAGTAAGGAGGCCCAGACTTCCCTGTCCCCAGTCACTTGGAGCAGCTCCTCTGGGGGAATCCCAAGGCGTTCCCAGGCCAGCCGAGAAATATAGTCCCTCCCGCGTGTCCTGGGTCTTCCTCTGGGTCTCCTCCCGATGGGACATGCCCGGAACACCTCACCAGGGAGGTGTCCAGGGGGCATCCTAACCAGATGTCAGAGCCACCTCAACTGGCTCCTCTCGATGTGGAGAAGCAACAGCTCTACTCTGAGTCCCTCCCGGATGACTGAGCATTTCACCCCATCTCCAAGGGAGAGTCCAGACACCTTGCGGAGGAAACTCATTTCTTTTTCTTTTTTCCCTTCTTTTTTCTTTTTCCCTTTTATAGATGGCCTTCCTTCTCACCTTACAGCCATCCTCTTACACCGATATGAATACATATATTTTTTTTCTAGAGAGAAAGGAAAGACAAAAAGTAAGACAGAAAGTAAGACAACAAAACACAACAATTATCCACACAAAAAAGCACAAGGCAAACATATCCAACCTCCGTCTGCAATCCTGCAAAGTACATGACAGAACACAGCAACACATGCATAAAGAATAATAACATTCATGACTTTGCAGTAGAAATCCATAAATATACATACCCATACTTACAAATGAACCTACAGTATACATACATATACATTCATATTCAGTCACATACCCATCTACATATCTGCATATGATATCTACATGTAAATCCCTGCACCCATTTGTGTATGGTTGTGAGCATGCATAAGTGAATAAGGTTCCTCGAATAGAACATTCAATAGTGACCGCGAAGCATCAGAGATCCACCCCCCCAAGGCCCGAGGCAGACAAAGGGGGGATCAGAGCCCAAGACCCCAAGAAGGACCCAGAGCCCAGAGTCCCCAGGGCCACCCGAACAGGACGAGCCACTCACCAACTCCCCAGATCCGACCAAAGGGGAGAACAGGAAGAGCCCCACCAGCGACTACACACAATGACCCTCCGGGACCAACAGCGACAAACTCACAGGCCCCCGTCGGAGCCCGCTGCACCAACGTAGCCCCAGGCCCGGACACTGAGGCCTGGGCACCGGGGACGCCCAACCCTCAGGCCCAGACCCGACAGGACCAGAGGACCTGAGCCCCACCAGGCAGCCACCAGGCCGCACCGACACACGGCCAAGCGCCCAACCCCCGACAGCGAGGGCCCCAAGCACACCCGCAGGCAAAGGGACACCCACCTGGGGGACCATGTGGCAGGAGCGCAACAACAAGTAGCCTCAGATGTATCAGAGAAGGGGTAGTCCAAGTCCTAGTCTGACACTTAAACATTCATACACAGACACATTAACTCAGACCCACCCTCATCCTCACCCTCACTCACAGAAAGACAAACAATAACGACACTTTCCATTCATAATCCCGATGCACACTCTATACCCCCTAGGTCCAAGACATGTACCTGCTCCCTACATGGGACAGCCTAGATCCAAACCCAGGAGGTAGGTCCATTCATTCTGGGGTGGAGAGTAGCCGACATCCAAGATTCGGCCCAAACCTCGCCCTACCGATAGGACAGGACACCCCAGCCCAAGCAGCCCCAGGGAGAGCGCAATGCCAGCCCCGTCCACGGCGAACCCTCAGGCCCCGAACCCTTCCATAGTCCAGGACAACACCTGACGGCCCGTCATCTAACCGGACCCCACCCCCAGAATGGCCGCCTGGTACATATATAAATAAATAAATAAATAAACAAATAAATAAATAAAAATTAACTACCCTAGACCATGACTCACATACCCCCGTCCACAAATGTGCTGTTGGTGTGTGCGTTGTTTGATTATTCACTGTAAATAATAAACACTAACCAAATGCCTGAGCCACCTCAACTGGCTCCTCTCGATGTGGAGAAGCAACGGTTCTACTCTGAGTCCCTTCCGGATGACTGAGCATCTCACCCTAGATACCTGGCGGAGAAAACTCATTTCAGCCGCTTGTATACGAGATCTTGTTCTTTCGGTCACAACCCAAAGCTCATCACCATAGATGAGGGTGGGAACGTAGATCAATCTGTAAATTGAGAGCTTTGCCTTTTGACTCAGCTCTCTCTTCACCACGACAGACCGGTACAACGCCCGCTTCACTGCGGACGTTGCACCTATCTGCCTATCAATCTCATGCTCCAGTTTTTCCTCATTCGTGAACAAGACCCCAAGATACTTAAACCCCTTCCACTTGGGGCAGGACCTCCTCCCCGACCTGGAGAAGGCATGCTACGCTTTTCCGGCTCAAGACCATGGCCTCGGATTTGGAGGAACTGATCCTCATCCCGGCCGCATCACACTCTGCTGCAAACCGCTCCAGCGAAAGCTGTAGATCACGACCTGATGAAGCCAATAGGACCACATCATCTGCAAAAAACAGAGAAGCGATTCTAAGGCCACCAAAACGGATCCTCTCAACACCTTGGCTGCGCCTAGAAATTCTGTCCATAAAAGTTATGAACAGAATCGGTGACAAAGGGCAACCTTGGCGGAGTCCAACTCTCACCGGAAACGAGCCTGACTTACTGCCGGCAATGCGGACCAAGCTCTGACACCGGTCGTACAGGGACCTAACAGCCCTTATCAAAGGGCCTGGTACCCCATACTCCCGGAGTACCCCCACAGAACCCCCCGAGGGACGCGGTCGAATGCCTTCTCCAAGTCCACAAAGCACATGTAAACTGGTTGGGCAAACTCCCACGCACCCTCCAGGACCCTGCTGAGGGTGTAGAGCTGGTCCAGTTATCCACGACCAGGACGAAAACCAGACTGCTCCTCCTAAATCTGAGGTTTGACTATCCGACGGACCCTCCTCTCCAGAACCCCTGAATAGACCTTACCAGGGAGGCTTAAGAGTTTGTAAATTAAAAAAGTTATTTTCCTCCATGCCCATCCTTGGCCATCCTGACCCCAAGCGTCAGTTTATCCTCAAGGTTGACGCCTCCGACACCGGGGTGGGGGCAGTACTCTCCCAGAGGTCCCCTGATGACAACAAGTTTCATCCATGTGCTTTCTTTTCAAGACGTTTATCCCAAGCTGAAAGAAACTACGTCGTAGGCAACCGCAAATTCCTAGCAGTCAAATTAGCTCTAGAGGAATGGCGGCACTGGTTGGAAGGTGCTGAGACCCCTTTCTTGATCTGGACTGACCATAAAAACCTCACTTACCTCAGAGAGGCAAAACAATTGACTCCACGCCAGGCATGATGGTCTCTGTTTTTCAACCAATTCAATTATGTTTTGACTTTCAGACCAGGTTCGAAGAACGTCAAGCCTGACACACTGTCCCGCCAGTTTTCCCCTCCCGACGTCCCAGAGCCAGAGGAGCCTATTGTTCCTCCCGTATGTGTTGTTGGAGCCCTCTCCTGGCCTACTGAAGGTGAGATCAAAGAGGCCCTCAAGTCTGACCCTGACCCTAATGGTGGATCCCCTGGAACCTTGTTCGTCCCAACATGCCTGAGGGCTAATGTACTACACTGGCTTCAAACAAATAAACTGTCTTGTTACCCAAGTATGACCCGCACGCTCTCCTTGGCCAAAGCACATTTCTGGTGGTCCTCCATGTCCTCTGATGTCAAGGCCTTCGTCACAGCCTGCCCTACCTGTGCCAGGAATAAGTCTGGTACTCAGCCCCCTGCTGAACTCCTGCAACCACTGCCGACCCCAGCTACCCTTGGTCACACATTGCCATTGACTTTGTCACATGCCTGAGACCTTCTGATGGTAACACCACCATTTTGACAATCATCGATCGTTTCTCCTAGGCTACCCATTTTGTCCCCCTCCCTAAGCTTCCCTCGGTCCTTGAGACTGTGCAACTCATGACCCAGCATGTATTCCGGATCCTTGGTATCCCATCTGACGTGGTGTCCAACCGTGGACTGTAATTAATCTCACAGGTTTGGCACTGTTTCTGTAACTCTCTTGGTGCTTCTGTTAGTCTCACCTCATGCTACTACCACCAATCCAATGGTCAGGCTGAATGCTGAAATCAGAAGTTGGAAACCAACCTTCAATGTATTGCAGAAAAAAACAACGTTAGCCTGGAGCCAGCACCTGGTGTGGGTGGAATATGCCCACAATTCCCATAGATCCTGGGCTACAGGTATGTCCTCCTTTGAAGCCTCCTTAGGCTATATGCCCCCTCTATTCCCTAGCTTGGAGACAGATTGCACGGTTCTCTCCATCCAACATCACCTCAGGCGTTGTTGCCGTATCTGACGCCAGGCCAAGGTAACCCTCCTGCGAACTACGGCTCAAACTAAGAGGCTCGCTGACCATCATCGCTCTAGAGCACCCTCTTACCAGGTAGGTCAAAAGGTGTGGTTGTCCGCCTGAGACATCACCTTAAAGGACAGCCCCCATAAGTTGGCACCCCACTTCATTGGCCCATTCCCCATCACTAGGATCATTAACCCCTCCGCAGTTAGATTCCAGCTCCCAGGTCTATGCGCATTCATACCACGTTCTACGTCTCCCAGGTCAAACCTGTCTTTGAGAGTCCCTTGTGTCCCCCCCTCCGAACTCCCTCTGCCGCCTCGTCTGATCGACAATCACCTTGCGTTCATGGTCAGAACCATTCTTGACGTGCGACGCAGAGGTTTATAGTACCTTGTCGATCGGGAGAGGTACTGTCCAGAGGAGAGGTCTCGGATCCCTAGGTCCTTCAGCCTTATCACTTCCTTTTTTAAGAACCACCCTGAGAAGTGCCTCAGGTTGCCTGGAGTCAATTCTTGAGGGGGAGGTACTATAGTACCATTGCCTACAGCCCCTCTTCCAAGATGGCCACTGATCATCAATACCTAGCTGTCATCAACCTGATGAGAATCTCTCCTTACAGATATCTTTGAAGTATCTGTCATTTAAAACAGCCTTGTTATTAGCTCTGATGTCAGCTAAAAGAGTGAGCGACTTGTCAGGTCTGTCCGTCGCTCCATTTTGTCTCAGAATTCAAGGAGATGGAAGTTCAGCAGAACTCTGGCCAAATCTAGCTTTTACACCCAAAAGCATAACAAGTTTGTTCAGGTCCAGAGTCATTACATTGGACGGGTTCTGTCCCCCTCCCCACAAAACTACGGAGGACAAACAATTTCACCTGCTCTACCCAGTACACGTGCTCAGGGGTTGTGACACGCACAGCCGCGGTGCGTAAATCCAATCAGTTGTTTGTACATTTCAGAGAACAATCACAGGGTCAGCCTTTATCTTTCCAACGTTTGTCACATTGTTTATGTGAAACTATTTCACATGCCTATAGTTCTTCTGGTCTTCAACCACTTGAAGGACTCAAAGCACATTCCACCAGGGGGGGTTTCAACCCCCATAGCTCTGCACAGAGGGGTGTCTGTGCAAGACATCTGCTCTACGGCCTCATGGTCATCACTGCCCCTCTTCATCCATTTTTATTTACGAGATGTCTCCAGTTCTTCACTGACACATTCAATTCTCAGAGTTATGTCAGAGGGATTTTTCACAGTCAAACAACTATGAAAAATAAAATAAAATAAGAAAGGAAAACAACAAGAAAAACAACAAAAATTAAAACAACACAGCCTTCCTCTGTCATTATTTGGTGGGTGTTGTTTTGTACATAATTCCTTCACACAGGAAAATTCCTTCTTCCTCGTTGGAAATGTTTCCTTTTCTTATTCCTCTGTTGTCTGATATGAATAAACATTCCTTCAGCTAAGATCAGGTACAGAGGCTGCATGCTTGTAATCCAGTACGCACCAGATGCATGGATCAATGGTGCATAATTACGCTTGAATAAAGAATGAGGTTTAGGTGGATGTCAGGGTGTTTTTTATGGTTCTCGGACAGACCCAATGAGACACCTTTTTACTATTTTATGCTTATGTGTATTAAATGTTTTAGTGTTTAGTGTTTAGATGGTTACTGTTGCACCGAGGGACTGAGAGAAATGCAATTTCGGTCCTGTGTATGTCCTGTACATATTGCAGTTCTGACAATAAAGTTGACTTTGACTTTGACTTTTGACATAGACCATATCCTGCTCCACCCTTTAAACCCAATAGCAACAGCTTTTAAAGGACGGAGCTTACACAAAATAGAACGTTGGTTACGTATTGTAACCCCAGATTCTATGAGTGTAAGCGTAGTCCTTTAAAACCTGGGCTTCACTGGTTCTCAAATGGCTGAAGAAAAGAATATGCCTTTGGGAGTCGAGCTCCAGTCCAGATGCATCTTATAGCGGACCAGGTGGGTTCCACCTAGCAGGTGGGCGTGGACTAGAAGTTTTCAGTGTTCGGCGCCTTGCACGTAGGTAAACCCAATAGTGACAGCTTTTAAAGGGCTTCACTTTGTCAGGTTCAGCCGTCAAGAATGTAGACCCCAAGTGCAGGAGGATGAAAGGAGGCATAGGAAAAACCTAAAGTATTTATTTTACAAAAACAAAACAAAAGCTAAGGCTGACTGGTAGCCATTCTACTAAGGGACTGGAGCACAGAAGGCAGAACAGACACCATTGAAGGACAATCCTGAGACCAAGACAAGACTGAGGGGAACTGAACACTCACAACACTGATTAGACATGACATCCACCTGTGGTGATTGAGACTAGACACAGGTGAGACAGGGGTAGGAACACAGAAAGCTGAATGAAACAAAAGCAAACAGAACACTTAAAGCTGGATTAAACACAAGCAGACAGAACACAGAAAACTGAATTAAACAGAAGAGGCAGAAACACAACAGAAGGCTGAATTAAACACAAGCAGACAGAACACAGAAACATCAGACAACTAGGAGACAAATTATGACACAGAAAACTGAATTAAACAGAAGAGGCAGAAACACAACAGAAGGCTGAATTAAACACAAACAGACAGAACACAGAAACACCAGACAACTAGAAGACAGACTATGACATAACCTCGGCCTCAAGGGATGGCACCTGACATCCCTTAATACCCAAACACACAAAATAACACAGAACGGGTTGGAGGATGGGGGAACACAAGAACTGAGGGCAAGAACAATCTAAACGAAAACCGACAACTAGGAGACAGACTATGACATAACCTCCGCCTCAAGGGATGGCACCTGACGTCACACAAAAAAACACAGAACGGGTTGGAGGACGGGGGAACACAAGGACGGAGGGCAAGAACAATCTAAACGAAAACCGACAGGGCTAGACCTGGGATCAAGAAAAAAACTAAACACAAAAACACAGGAATGTAAGTAAGTAAGTAAGTAAGTAAGTAAGTAATTTTTATTTATATAGCACATTTCCCAGACATGAGAGTCACAAAGTGCTTCACAAGAGGAAAAATAAAATCATAAAATCACAGAAATAAAATCATAAAATCACAGAGATACTATACAAAAATCACAGAGATACTATACAAAAAGGTAAAACATAACTAGCTCTAAAAACAATGTACAAAGTTAACCAAACGCCTGTCTGAAGAGATGAGTCTTAAGACTGTTTTTAAATGCAGCTGTTGACTCGGAGCAGCGTATTGTTATAGGGAGAGCGTTCCAGAGCCTCGGAGCCACCACTTCAAATGCTCTATCGCCACGAGTTCTAAAATGAGTTCTCGGAACTGTCAGCAGTAGCTTATTGGAAGACCTCAGAGTTCTAGATGGACAAAGAGGCTTCAAAAGGTCCAATAAATATTTAGGAGCCTCACCATGTAATGCTTTAAAAGTTAATAATAAAATTTTAAAATGTGACCTAAAATGAACTGGGAGCCAGTGTAGAGAGGCCAGAACCGGAGTGATATGAGCTGTTCTGGGGGTTCTAGTCAAAAGCCTGGCTGCAGCGTTTTGCACAGATTGAAGGGAAGCTATGGAGGATTTACTAATCCCCACTAAAAGGCCGTTACAATAGTCTAGGCGAGAAGAAATAAATGCATGGACAATCATTTCTAATTCCTTTTGTGATACAATAGCACGTAGCTTAGAAATATTCCTTAAATGATAAAAACTGTTTCGAGCTAACAATTTGCAATGATTGTCCATTGACAGAGAGCTGTCAAAGAGAACACCCAGATATCTGAGGTTGTTTTTGTTCGCAAGGTTTAGGAACCCAAGATGCTTCTTAATTTCAATGATTTTATCATCCGGAGCAACGATAAGCGTTTCAGTCTTGTTAGCATTTAGCTGCAGGTGGTTGTCATTAAGCCATATCTTAATGGCTGATAGGCAGTTACTGAGTTCAGTCAATTTATAGAATTCAGACAGTCGAAATGAACAATACAATTGAATGTCATCAGCGTACACATGGTATGAGACGTTACTAAAGCTATTTAAGATAAAGCCTAATGGGCGTAGGTACAATAAAAAGAGGATCGGGCCCAAAACTGAACCCTGGGGCACCCCATAGGGCAGATCAGAAACGTCAGAATGAACATTGTTCATGAAAACAGTAAAAGACCTATTAGATAAATAAGAATTGAACCAATTTAAAACCGTACCAGAAATACCAAACAGGTCACATAATCTGTTAATGAGAACAGTGTGATCCACTGTATCAAATGCTGAAGTCAAGTCCAAAGCAACAAACACAGTGTAATGTCCAGTGTCAGCTGCCATCAACACATCACTAGAAACTTTTAGTAATGCAGATTCAGTGGAATGCAGTCTACGAAAACCAGACTGGAAACTGTCCAAAAGATCATTGTCCTCAATATAAAAGTTCAGTTGTTGAGCTACAACCTTCTCAAGGATTTTCGACAATAAAGGAAGTTTAGAAATGGGTCTATAATTTTCAGGCAGAGTGCAGTCCAGGTTAGGCTTTTTTAACAGAGGACAGACAACAGCAGTTTTAAAACATTGAGGTACAGATCCAGAACTAAGAGATAAATTTATCAGGCTGACTACACTGGGACCAATAAAATCAAAAACATCTTTAAAAAGAGATGATGGAAGAACATCCAGTGGACTCGATGACATTGTCATGTGTGTCAAAAGATCAGAAATGTCCTTAACGGACACTGGGTCAAAAGAGGACCATGTCGTCAAGGTCAACGGTCGAGGGTCCACATAACTGGATGTTGACGGTAAGATACCAGCTCTGATGTTAGCAACTTTGTCAATAAAATTTTTTAAAAACAAATTACAATCAGCATAATTAAAATTACTTTGAAGCGAACACATCGGAGAAACAATGTTTTTGATCGTGTCAAATAAGATTTTTGGATTTCGTCCTTTTGATTTGATGAGATTAGCAAAATAATTTGATCTTGCATTCTTAATCATCTCATTTAAGGAACAGATTAAGTCTTTTAAATGAAGCCTGTGAACCTCTAAGTCAGTACGTTTCCATAAACGTTCTGTTTTCCGACATAATCTCCTCAGTGACATGATTTCATTATTAATCCAAGGAGAGTTTGTACCACGAACAGTGCTTTGTTTCAAAGGTGCAATTAAATTCAAGAGATCAGTACAGTAAGCATTAAAACATGATACTGCTAGGTCCACATTCAATGAGTTAAAAACTAAGTGTGAAGGATCAAAATGTGAAATAAAAGTTTTGGCTGTGTGCTCAGTTATTATTCTTTTTTGGATCAAGCGACTAGGAGGAGCAGGATCAGTGCTGAAGGACAAATTAAAATATAAGCAACTGTGATCACTGAAAAATATGTCCTCTACACAAACAAGATCAATGTTGAGGCCAAAGGAAAAAAGAAGATCCAAAGTATGACCTTTGCAATGTGTGGGTACATGAACATGCTGAGTAAAATGAAAAGACTCAGTAATAGAGATAAGATCAACTGCTGCTTTACAAGAATCATCATCTACATGTAAATTGAAATCACCCAAAATTATAATTTTCTCCAGCTTGATGATAGTAGACAGCAGCTCAGTAAATTCAGATAAAAACTCTCCGGCTGCGCCAGGAGGTCTGTATACCAAAATACAGTAAAATAAATTAAAAGAGCCAACTTTAATTATTTGAAGTTCAAAAGTAGAAAAAGTAGGTGGTTTTACCAGTCTGCAGGAGAAAGTGTCTTTAAACATGGTCGCTAGTCCACCTCCTCTGCGCCCTTCTCTGGGAGTTGCAAGCACCGAACAGTTTCCTGGACAGAGCTCCCGCAGGTGAACAAAATCCAAACTTTGTTGCCATGTTTCAGTTAAAAACATGAAGTGAAGAGATTCCTTTGTGAACAATTCGTTCACAGCAAATGACTTGTTGCTGATGGAACGAACGTTGAGGAGGGCCATGTGCAGAGATGACAGATTGTCAACTTTCATATCCATATTCAGCGGGATGTAGATTAAATTACGCTCATCCAAGGAGCATTTATGATGAATAAATCTCCGTTGGTGAGCATGTAAGTGTAGTGGACCTACCCAGGGTCAAACTAAGGTTTTTGAACTGTCCAGTGATGACCTTTACTGACCTCTCAGTAAAGCAAGACATTTACTACAAAATCATTCCATTAGTTGTAATCTTAGAACATAGTCACCAAAAGAGACTATTTCTATCTTTGATTTTATTCTAATGTGACCAAAAGAATAACTTTTGTCATTTTCATGATGTGTGCTTTTAAGCTGTGTTATTCTGTAAGAGTATTACTGTGTTCACTGCTGTGTTAAAGGTGAAATCTCGGGTCACAGAGACCGGACGGTTTTGTTTAGAAAGTCAGAAGACAGTTAATCTGTTGTTTTTCATGAAAAGGGCTCCAGCTTGCTGTCTTTTCCTAAACATTTCCCTCTGCTGCTGGCTGTAACCTTGGGTCGTGATAAGACAAGTGAACTCCTCGACTGGTCCTTCCTTAAGTCCTAAGTTTTGCTGAAACGCTTCAGAGTTTGGAAGGAACGAGAAGGTTCCGGAGTTTCTGGGAGCTTCAAAGACATGAAGACGTCCCAAAGAGCTGGATGAATGCCTGTCACCCGCCAAGGACGGTCATTCAGCTAAGGATTGTATAACATGCTGTTATGAATCCACTTCGAATGAGCGTAAGCTCAAACTTTGTTATTCCTTCCTGGAATAAATTATCTTGAGCAAAAAAGCCACGACTGCCACGGCTTCTGCCGACGAAAGCGAGTATCACCGACACCGACAAGGTAAACACATGTGGAGTCCAGCTTGGACTTGCGGGACCGACGACTCGTCAGTCCAAAGCTGATCACAGCTCTTTACCAGAACCGAGGCGGACGTCTTAAGGTAAAGGAGCCGCTGTTTGCTTGCTGGAGGTGTGATGATATCTTAGCTGGACGCGTATGGAAGAGTGTCATCTGGTTTCATAAGTGCAAGATAAACTTCCTCTCTCAACCTCTCAATTCTCCTTAAATCTTTCCTCCTCTCCTTTCCCTAAATTCTAAGCTGGAAACTATTTTAAGCTAAAGAGCCCACAGACTAAATATGTTAACATCCAGTATTGAAGTCTGTTGTGTTGAATTTAAGTGTGCTGACGTATTAAATTGAAAGAAAGTGAAATCATGTCAATCAAGTGTAATGGTGTTAATTGAGTGATTTATTTTAAATAAATGGTAGTGTCGCCTGGCATACCAACTAAGTTAATGTCCATTGTCACTCTATAGCTCGGTTTATTTATCCATCATAAAGATCACAGAAATATTGGGTAAACTGAAAAAGAAAAGAATCCGTGAAATTACTATTCAATCTGAATAAGTAAGTTAATTAAGGATAAAGAGGTCAGCTTAATACTGACCCCTGTTAAAATCCTTTAGTTACATCTGGGTGACACTATATGTGTTTAAGGACACAATATACTATCTCCCTCATGTTTCTTACATAAGCCTCTATTCATATAGAGAGATGGCGATGAGTTGCAGGTCCCAACAGACTCGGCTCCCAGTGACGTGTCCGGCTCCCAGCTGGTTGGCACGGACTGCAGACATCGAGATGAACCCCGCTCACTGGCCAAAAATCTGTGCAAACGTTTTACACGAGCCTGGACTCCGGCTCTAGATCCACTTTTACGTTTCTTGCTTCTGGAGAATTGCAGCGGGCACTCATGTGAGCAGCAAACAAATGGAGGTGGAGGTGGATTACTCCCACCTGAGCTGCTCCAGCTGTTACAATGAACCATTAGCGATTCTTTGATCACCAACAGCGCATCCCGGTCATAGACACGTATAGCAAACGTGCTACATTTACTGACAAAAACCAAATAAATTAAAAATAGAAACAACAGACGGCTAAAAAGAATAAGTCGGGGAGCACTGGCGAAGCCACACAGAGGCACCATCTTGCCACACCCACTGTCTCCTAGGACAAACTCAAACAAATACAGTGAGGAGGCAATTGCCATGGTGTTCCGGATAACATTGAGATCAGCTCCGGAAACCATGGTTTCTGTGGCCATCTGGGAGCTATGAGGATCAAGGAGAGGGCTCACCGTCTTACCCATTCCAATGTCGCCCCAATCAGAGGGACAGGTGGAAAGGCGTAGTAGAGCACTCCTGCTGGCCAATCGTGTGCCAGATCATCTATTCCCAACGGAGCATCTGTCTCCTTCAGGGAGAAATAGAGGTCACAGTGTGAGCTAACTCTGCAGGCGAACAAGTCCACAGAGGCTCTGCCGAAACGTGACCATACCTGTTCCACGATCCGTGGGTTCAGGCTCCATTCCGACGCCAAAAGAGGCCCTCTTGAAAGGGCATCTGCTCCATAATTCAGATCATCAGGGACATGAGTTGCCCTAAGTGACAGAACTCTTGGAGCACACCACGTAAGCATCCTCCGTGTCAGATCAAGGAGGGCTCGGGATCTCGTCCCTCCTTCTCTGTTGATGAAGGACACTGTGGTCCTGTTATCTGATTTTACCAGGATATGATGTCCGGCAACCAGACCTTTACTGAAGAAGTATTTTAATGACAGGAATACGGCCAGTAATTCCAGGAAGTTAATATGTAATTTGGCTTCCTGCTTGTTCCAAAGGCCGCAGGTGTTCTGGTTCCTGCAGATCGCTCCCCATCCGGTTTTTGAGGTGTCCATCGTGATGACTACACGGGACAACACCCTTCCCAGTGAGACCCCTTCCGTGAAAACGGACAGATCTCTCCAAGGTCCCAGGGCCTTTAGACACTCTGGGTCTATTTTAACCTTTTCTGCTTGTTTAGGCAGAGCGGGTTGTATTTGTTGGTTAAACCATACCTGTATGGCCCGCATTTTCAATAATGCACGTGGCACACAAGAGGCCCAACAGGCGTTGGTAGGTTTTCACAGGGACCCGTTGGTCCAGTTTAAATCTTCCCGTGCAATGGCGAATGGAGGAGACTCTCTCCTTCGAGAGCCATGCTCTGTATTGGACAGTGTCAATCTGTACACCCAGAAATACGGTAACCCGTGACGGAGTCAGATCGCTTTTCTGTAGGTTTATGACAAAACCGAGAGACTCCAGGTGAGAGATCACCTAAGGGAGTGTGACAGCGCCTGCTTTCTGCTTCCAGCCAGAATTAGCAGGTCGTCCAGGTAATTCAAGACCCTGAGTCCTTGATTCCTAAGAGGGGTCAGGGCTGCATCCAGACATTTAGTAAATGTACGCGGAGCAGTCTTTAAACCGAAGGGTAAGGCTTTGAATTCATAAGCGTTACCTTCGAATGCAAAACGGAGGAACTTTCTGTGTCTCCTCCACACGCCTATATGGAAATAGGCATCTTTCAAATCCATTGTACATGCGTAGTCTCCTGGTCTCACAGACTGGAGAACTTGCCGCAGTGTAAGCATCCTGAACTTGAAAGTTTTAATTCTTTTATTGAGAGTCCTGAGATCCAGAATCGGTCTCAAGGAACTGTCCTTTTTGGGCACCAGGAAGTACTTGCTGTAGAGTCCGGAGCGTAGTTTGCGTCCTGAGACCAAACTAATCACTCCCTTTTTTAGCATCAGTTGAAACTTCCTCCCTTAGCACGTGCGCAGTGCAAGGTTGATCTTAGATTGCAACACCCCTGAGAAACGGGGCGGTTTCTTTGAGAACTGCAACTTGAGCCCGTGACGTATTGTTGTCATGACCCAATCATTTGGCAGACACGCCTCCCAGGCCTGCGCATGCGCGCTGAGCCCGGATGGCTTGTTGAATTGTAGCTCCTCGTGTTTCTGGTCTGAGGGGGTGACCTTTGACCTCTCTTGTACCCTTTCGAGCAGGCTGCTCGGCCAAACAGAAGATATCGCGAGATCAGGCCGTATTCGGCGAATCTCGTGTAACTTGCATAGTTCAACCGTGAGGTCTGGGTTTTATAAAAATGGGACTCCAGTCAAGAACCAGGGCAATCTGTGCTTTGGTACTTTTATTTTTGTCCATGTCTGAAACAGTGTCTGTTTTGTTTACATATACAGTAGGCGAGTCATGTTTGGTGCACGCACACATGTCACCAGCTCCTCGTGATTCTCTACGAGCAGAGACTGGGACCAGAAAGTTAGGTTCCCGTACCTCGTGGGCGGACGAACCTGTAAAATTATCAGTTCAAGCTGGTTCATCAGGTTCGGAACTGGTTCCTGGTACTCAACAGCCGTTTTCGCATTGGCCAGCCCTCCCCGGCTCTCCCAGCTTCTAACCCGGGTTCGGCGTATTCGCATTTACCTTTTCCGCCCGGGATCCACCCTTGTTCTGGAACCATCTCCACCGTGGTTCTTATCGGGCCGAGCCCCACGGACCCAGTTTCACGTCATGTACTGCTCACATTTGATTCGTTGTTTGCAGCAGGGGCGGGACTCATTCAAACAACCTCAGCGCGAGGGTTGAATTTCATTCAAATTTAACTACAGAAACGAGAAACCCCTAAAACAATTGTTAGCTGAATTAGTTTTTCTGAGTTAAATTTTTGTTAATAACTGATCACAAATCAGCTTATGTTACAACGTAAATAACAACGAAGCGCGGACCCATTTCCGCCTTTCAGCGCGACTTGAATGTCATTAAACAATAACTAAAACAATAACTAATATTGTCTAACTGTTGCGCGCAGCCAGGGTTTTAAAATATAACTAATAATCTCTAACTTCTACGTGCAGCTAAAATGTTAAGAGGAGTGATTCCTATATGGGTAAGGTGGACACCTGAAAATCCAGTCCGCTGTATAGCTCAAAGCGTTAGAGCACTGTTGTTTTGACCCGGCGAAGCGGGTTCGCTTCCCGCCTGGTACAAAGTTATTTTACTTTTTTTTTTTTTATTCACATTTTCTTTTAAATAAAAAGGAGTTTGTTTGGTTAACAAACTCCTTTTTATTTACTCCAATAAAAAAAAAAGTAAAATAACTTTGTCCCAGGCGGGAAGCGAACCCGCTTCGCCGGGTCAAAACGACAGTGCACTAACGCTTTGAGCTATACAGCGGACTGGATTTTCAGGTGTCCACCTTACCCATATAGGAATCACTCCTCTTAACATTTTAGCTGCACGTAGAAGTTAGAGATTATTAGTTATATTTTAAAACCCTGGCTGCGCGCAACAGTTAGACAATATTAGTTATTGTTTAATGACATTCAGGTCGCGCGGAAAGGCGGAAATGGGTGTGCGCTTCGTGTTATTTACGTTGTAACATAAGCTGATTTGTGATCAGTTATTAACAAAAATTTAACTCAGAAACACTAATATATATATATCCAGCTAACAATTTTTTTTTAGCGGAGTCTCCTCTCTTAAAACACGAACACTCCACCCACGTGAAGAGAGCACCCCACCCACTTCCAGAGAACTGCCCACCCACTTCAAGGCGGCTCTGCGGCAAATGCGTAATGAACGCGGGTGGCCCAGAGCCACCCAGGGGCGGCCCGGGCCATTGAGGGCTGGCAAATGCGAAAACGGCTATACAGTACCCGGTACTGCAAAGCCTCACAGTCCCCAGCGGGTCTCTTTCGTGGGAGACCACGCGTGTTTTACGTTGGTGGGGCGAATGTTTTCCTTGGCAAACCCTCGCGGAGGGCATCCGCTTGTTTGCGTCTTTGTTCCAGCCTTGTCTGGACACGTTCCAGGGCTCTTCCGAAGAGTCCCATCGACTCGATCGGGTGCTGTAGGAAGGTGGACCTTTGGTTTTCCGGGAGGTCCGACAGCGTTAGCCAAAGATGGCGCTGGGTGACAACTATTTCTGCCATTGCTTTGCCCTGGGTAATAGCTACTGTCCCCATCATGCTGAGCACGAGGTCAGAGGCACGGCGGGCCTCCTCTATGGCCTCGGTTGTGGCTTGCTCGTCCTTTGTTAGCTGGATATCCTGTAGTTTTTCTGCCAGGTAGGCCTGTACCATGCTTGACGTATTCATTGCGCGAGCCGCGAGGCCTTGGGCCTTGTAACACCTCTCGAGTTGTTTCTCCGAGCGCGACAGGCTTTGCTGGGCAGCGTTGGTTTCATCCCCGTGGCTGTGGGGGCCAGGTGAGCCGCCAGAGACTCCTCTATTGGGGATGTGCTGGCAAGGCCCAGAGCCTCTATTCCCGCGACATACAAGAGTCGGGACGATGGTAGCATGATGGGAGCCCTGGGTTCCGCCCAGGAGCATTTGAGTTCCGTTAGAAAGTCTGGAAAAATTGGCATTTTCTGTGACGTTGTTGGTTGCTTTGCGTAGAAATAGTTTCCCGCCAGCCTCGTAGCCTGTTGGCGAGGCGTGGGGTCCAGCCACGTGACCTGCAGGGCATCAGTGGCACTATGGCACAGGTCGAACAGGACAAGCACCGACAAGTCCGGTTCCGGAAGGTTCTACGCCAGGTTCTGGGAGGAGTGAATAGTTTCTCCCTTGTCACCATAGTCGGCGTCTATGTACGCTTAGTGTAGGGAGCTAGCTCACCTCAATCAAGCGACGCGACAACAGAGAGGTCCCGCGACGTTCAGGTGTTTCAGCGAGGTGAAGAGCAAAAAAGAGAAAGATGGAGGGGTGTCAGTCGCTTAAGTACCTGAAAGGCGGTACCGCTGACGCAGGGTGACGCCCCCTGCCGTAAGAGGCATGATTGTATTCCTTCAGGTAATCGCGCGGGGGCGCAATTCCCATAGCAAGTATGTTGCACCGAGAGACCGAACTGAAAGGGAACTCAACTTATCACATCACAGGAAACAAACAGCAACTGACTGTTCTTCTTTTGATTTATGGCGGATCACAAACAACTTTTAGGTGCATGCCGCCACCTACTGGGCAGGAGTGTTTAACCTCTTAACTCCACTTACAGCCTATATTTAAGTTTTGTATTATGTAAAAATGTAAATAATCAGCAACTGACTGAGACGAGAGGGGAACTTATAAAGTGGCTGATCAGACCATTCCCACACATTGGGGGGTTTCATCTTTAAATTGACTAAATTGTAAAATTATTAACAACAAAACAAACTGATTAAAGTGCGTTAATGAACTTTAACCTCAACCTAAAAAAGTACATTTACAACAACAAATTATATCTAGACAAATATGTAAAAAAGAAAATTACACTACCGGTATTTAACTAGTCCCCCTGCTGACATACAACATGGTACAGCCCATTTGCCTGATTGTTAGATGTGATGCAGCTGGGGCTGTTAACAGGGAGGGGCAGGACAACCTGCAACATCTACACAAGAACCGGCAGCTCAGTT
>JBBPBX010002139.1:19786-36389 GCA_038048925.1 Garcialebias charrua | reverse complement strand
CCCCCGATTTGACGTCTTCCAAACGGTCACGCGCGCTGTGAAAATAAATTAGAAATAAATTGAATTTTCGCTCAAACATCTTCTAAAGCTAAAACTTTGTAAATGTCCATCCAGTGAGTGCTTTCTTTAAGTTTCATCGAAATCTGTCATGTGGTTCTTGAGCTATTTTACTAACAAGGTAACAGTAGTTCAGAGCTCCAGAGAGCAGGAGGCCATGCTGCAACAGAGTGAGTCCGAGCAGAGGAGGCTTCTGTCGGACACATGAGCTGGGAACGGTCGGTGGACCCTAGCGGCCGAAAGTGGTACTGCTCCATTTTTTTCATCAGAATGAATGGAAACTGTCACATCGCAACCAAAAATTGGTCTAAAAATATGGGGAAAAATCCCTAAATATGTCGCTTCGCCTCATAAGTCGCAGGACATGAAAATTAGTATTAAAAAAACCTGTGACTTATAGGCCGGAATATATGGTAGCTCTATATTTGAACATGATGTACGTTCAGATGATCTGTTCCCCGCGGTTCAGTCAGATTTCTGCTTCGTGCCAACGTCCAAACTCTGCGGCGCCTCCAGAACAACGCCGTCACCTGTAAACTCCCCAGACAGCAAAACCATCTTCTGACAGAGCATGGAGGCCTGAAAGCAATTTCAGCTGCAGCATGGCCCTAAAGAAAACGAATGAAAAGTTGGAAACACACAAAATTAAAAACTATCTTTCACACGGAGCGCGCGCTCGTCTGGCTGTGAAGACATTTGTCAGCTGCTCGTGGTACAGCGATCTGGTAATTTGGTGCTCAATCAAAATTTGAACCAGGACTGTCATGGGCTCCAAACAGCGTGCGGTGGAGCCAAGCGCCCCCCCTCTGTGCCCGCATGCTGGATCAGCACCAGAAACTATTATTTATGCAGACTTGGAGACCTTGAGCTGACTGAACAAGATAGAAAATGTTATGATTTAAACTTTTCATCAAGCATTTTGTTCAAACAAGTCACGACACTCTGATGAACCTCTGAGGTGAAATAAATGTTCTCTTTGCATATTGACAGGTTTTCCAGCAGCTGCTCCCCCCCACACCCCCACAATGATTTACAACATTCTGCTTTTTAAACAATTAGCAGCAAAGTTTGTACGTTGCTAACTCAGCATAATTAAGAGCTTTGCTAATTAATAAAAAATGACAGTTATTGTGAAAGTTGCATCTTAATTACGTCTTAATTGTTTGTCATATTTACCTAATGAGGCGCTCGTTATGTTTTCTTTACTGTTCTTCAGCAGTTCTCAGAAGAAGGAAGATGAGAAGATCCAACAGAAAACAAAGCACTTCTTCTTTGATAAGAATACCTTTCCTATCCACTCCCACAAAAAACTAAAGAAATTCATTTAAAAACTATGTATAAAATTTACCCTTGCAACGATTTGTTACAAAATAAATGTAATATAAAAACCAACACTTGTACATTTTGTAATTCAGATATTGAGACAGCAGAACATCTTTTATTTAATTGTAATATCACTAATGTTTTTTGGAAATACTTGCAGAATTGGATTATAACTAAGAGTTCTATCCCACCGTTAGATTTTACTACAATTAAATTTGGTCTGCTAACAGGAAATGAAGTTTTAAATTATGGTGACAACAACCTAATCCTCATGGCAAAAATTTTTATCCACAAAAGTTGTTGCTTGAAAATTTCTCCCTTGTTCCGCAATTTTTTAAAATGAAATAAATACATTTAAGAATGTACTTAAACACTGCAAAATTCCAAAAGCACAATCCTTATACATGTATATTAATAGCTTATCCTAAACTTGGAACTTCTTTAACATTTGTCACTGCTTTAACGTTGTGCTATGTTCCTCAAAATGTTGTTTTTTATTCTCTTCTTTTTTTTATTGTTATTTAGAATGGTATTAATAATTCTCTGATTAATTGTATTATCATATCAAATGTTAATTTTTTTCTTTTTCTGTTCTTGTATTGTATGCCTTGTTATATTGTTATTTTTTTCTTTTGTTTTGTTTGTTATATTTCCTTCATTCAATAAAGGGGAAAAAAAAACTTCTTCTTTGATAAGATGTCTCAAGTGTCTCGGGGTTTGGTTTACCAGTGAGGAAGAACACAGCTCGAGATGGACGGACGGGTCGGTGCAGCTTCTGCAGGACTTCAGAGTCTTCCAGGGTTCTGAACATGTCTGGGAAAAGACCCTGGAGAAGACATGTTGGAGACTCTACGTCTCTCTGCTGGTCTAGACTCTACGTCTCTCTGCTGGTCTAGACTCTACGTCTCTCTGCTGGTCTAGACTCTACGTCTCTCTGCTGGTCTAGACTACGTCTCTCTGCTGGTCTAGACTCTACGTCTCTCTGCTGGTCTAGACTCTACGTCTCTCTGCTGGTCTAGACTCTACGTCTCTCTGCTGGTCTAGACTCTACGTCTCTCTGCTGGTCTAGACTCTACGTCTCTCTGCTGGTCTAGACTCTACGTCTCTCTGCTGGTCTAGACTCTACGTCTCTCTGCTGGTCTAGACACTACGTCTCTCTGCTGGTCTAGACTCTACGTCTCTCTGCTGGTCTAGACTCTACGTCTCTCTGCTGGTCTAGACACTACGTCTCTCTGCTGGTCTAGACACTACATCGCTCTGCTGGTCTAGACTCTACGTCTCTCTGCTGGTCTAGACACTACGTCTCTCTGCTGGTCTAGACTCTACGTCTCTCTGCTGGTCTAGACACTACATCGCTCTGCTGGTCTAGACTCTACGTCTCTCTGCTGGTCTAGACTCTACGTCTCTCTGCTGGTCTAGACACTACGTCTCTCTGCTGGTCTAGACTCTACGTCTCTCTGCTGGTCTAGACACTACATCGCTCTGCTGGTCTAGACTCTACGTCTCTCTGCTGGTCTAGACTCTACGTCTCTCTGCTGGTCTAGACTCTACGTCTCTCTGCTGGTCTAGACACTACGTCTCTCTGCTGGTCTAGACTCTACGTCTCTCTGCTGGTCTAGACTCTACGTCTCTCTGCTGGTCTAGACTCTACGTCTCTCTGCTGGTCTAGACACTACGTCTCTCTGCTGGTCTAGACTCTACGTCTCTCTGCTGGTCTAGACTCTACGTCTCTCTGCTGGTCTAGACTCTACGTCTCTCTGCTGGTCTAGACTCTACGTCTCTCTGCTGGTCTAGACTCTACGTCTCTCTGCTGGTCTAGACTCTACGTCTCTCTGCTGGTCTAGACTCTACGTCTCTCTGCTGGTCTAGACTCTACGTCTCTCTGCTGGTCTAGACTCTACGTCTCTCTGCTGGTCTAGACTCTACGTCTCTCTGCTGGTCTAGACTCTACGTCTCTCTGCTGGTCTAGACTCTACGTCTCTCTGCTGGTCTAGACACTACGTCTCTCTGCTGGTCTAGACTCTACGTCTCTCTGCTGGTCTAGACACTACGTCTCTCTGCTGGTCTAGACTCTACGTCTCTCTGCTGGTCTAGACTCTACGTCTCTCTGCTGGTCTAGACTCTACGTCTCTCTGCTGGTCTAGACTCTACGTCTCTCTGCTGGTCTAGACTCTACGTCTCTCTGCTGGTCTAGACACTACGTCTCTCTGCTGGTCTAGACACTACATCGCTCTGCTGGTCTAGACTCTACGTCTCTCTGCTGGTCTAGACACTACGTCTCTCTGCTGGTCTAGACTCTACGTCTCTCTGCTGGTCTAGACACTACATCGCTCTGCTGGTCTAGACTCTACGTCTCTCTGCTGGTCTAGACTCTACGTCTCTCTGCTGGTCTAGACTCTACGTCTCTCTGCTGGTCTAGACACTACGTCTCTCTGCTGGTCTAGACTCTACGTCTCTCTGCTGGTCTAGACACTACGTCTCTCTGCTGGTCTAGACTCTACGTCTCTCTGCTGGTCTAGACACTACGTCTCTCTGCTGGTCTAGACACTACGTCTCTCTGCTGGTCTAGACTCTACGTCTCTCTGCTGGTCTAGACTCTACGTCTCTCTGCTGGTCTAGACACTACGTCTCTCTGCTGGTCTAGACTCTACGTCTCTCTGCTGGTCTAGACACTACGTCTCTCTGCTGGTCTAGACTCTACGTCTCTCTGCTGGTCTAGACTCTACGTCTCTCTGCTGGTCTAGACACTACGTCTCTCTGCTGGTCTAGACTCTACGTCTCTCTGCTGGTCTAGACTCTACGTCTCTCTGCTGGTCTAGACACTACGTCTCTCTGCTGGTCTAGACACTACATCGCTCTGCTGGTCTAGACTCTACGTCTCTCTGCTGGTCTAGACTCTACGTCTCTCTGCTGGTCTAGACTCTACGTCTCTCTGCTGGTCTAGACACTACGTCTCTCTGCTGGTCTAGACACTACATCGCTCTGCTGGTCTAGACTCTACGTCTCTCTGCTGGTCTAGACACTACGTCTCTCTGCTGGTCTAGACTCTACATCGCTCTGCTGGTCTAGACACTACGTCTCTCTGCTGGTCTAGACACTACGTCTCTCTGCTGGTCTAGACACTACGTCTCTCTGCTGGTCTGGGAACTCCTTGGAGTCCTCTCAGGAGATCTGGAAGAGGTGGCTGTGGAGAGAGATGTCTGGAGCTCCCTGATCAAGCTGCTGCTGAGAGCTGACTCTGGAACAAGAGGATGGATGGGGCGGCTCGTGGGTTGTTGGTTGGTTTCCAGAACCGACTCGACTTTTAATCGTTGACGTTTCATCGAGTTGAGGAAGAGGTTTTGGAAACACCGTTCCAGAAGATTTTTCCAGTCAGAAACCAGTTATGATGTGTGCTACTGACGTGATCTTGGGCTCTTTGCGTTTCATTTTGTGTTAAGTTTTTGTTTGTTTGTTTGTTTGTTTTCTTGTGTGTGTTTTTATTTATTTGTTTATTTATTGTATTTTTGTCTTGTTGTTTTCGTTGTGTCTTTGTTTCAATATTTATTTTATACATTTACGTAACCGACTCCTCGAGCTGTTGAATTTGTACTGTATAGGTTTTGTTTGCTGCTTCAAAAGTCTGTATTACTGTTAGGGATGCACCGATACACATTTCTTACTTCCGATCTGATACTTAAATCTGGTTATCGGCCGATACCAATACTTTCCCGATCCGATACCGTTCAGATATAGGAGGCTGTAATAATGAATTTCTTGAATGGTATTACACTATACTCTGTGGACTCTGTCTTAAAATTGCATTGAATTTATAAACGTAAATTCAATGCATAGTTTAAATCTGTATCTGTTGATCAAAACCAACAAGAATTACAACCCATAGTGCCACAATCAAAAATGAAACTAAAAAACGGGGAGTGGTTTGTGTTGATTTCCCATAATGCTTAGCGGTATATTAGTGTTCATTTATAGTTTAAATCTGTATCCGCTGATCAAAGCCAACAAGATTTACAACTCATAGTGCAACAATCAAAAACAAAACAAAGAAATAGGGAGTGGACTGTGTTGATTTCCCATAATGCTTAGCAGTATTTTAGTGTTCCGGGCTGCAACCATGAGTCAGAAGGACGTCTGTGATATAGACCTGCCTCTTGTATGCTATTAGAGTTCGGGTATTACCTGTTGTGAGGCTCAGAGTGTCTTCTTTGGGTTTAACTCACACAATGTTAAGACAAGTCACAGAGTATGGTGCAATATACGTGCTCTCTGACATACATCAAGTATCGGAAATGTCGGCAGGTTGGATTGGAAAATCTGGTACGTAAATAATTCTGGTATCGGATGCCGATATTGATACTGGATCGGATCTGCCCCATCCCTAATTACTGTTAAAGTTTAAATTATTTTCATTCAGCTTTTCTGTCTCCGTGTCTCAGATTCGGGTCTACGACTTGAGATTCTGTCCTGTCCCAACGTCCAACAGCGTCCAAGACCCAAGAGCCTGGCTGCTGATTTTAGGGGAAGCTGAAGAGTTTGGAGATAGTTCTTCTTCTTCTTTACTCCATTTACTTTGTGAAACAAAACAGTCTCACAGCATGATGCTACCACCACCACCGTGCTAACCAGTTGGCCCAGTGTTCCAAGGCTTGAAATGGTTTGTATATTTCCTGGCACTGTTCATTCAGGAACATTTTTCCAGCTTTAAATCTATTGGTCTCTGGTTTCCAGTCTCAAGTGTAAATCATTTTGTTTGACCAAAACCCAACAAGAGAACAAAGCATGCACAAGTGCAGTCATTGATGTTTATCCTGTATATTTTTTTCAGGTTTCAGTGGATTGAGTCGTCTTTTTTTTATTTTGAGGGCCTCATCTTTGCTGCAGGGCCTCTCAGAGCTGGTAGGTGAGCAGGTGGGATGTGGACGTCCTCTGGCTGTCTCTTCGAATGAGGCGGATGTAAAGTAGGTCCTTAAGCGATGCTGACGGTTGCACCTTGCTCGTGTCTTATCCATGAAAACAGATGCTTGTTAGCCACAGGGGGAGGGTCATTCTGACAAAAACAAACATGACGATATGTGATGTGAGCAGAAAGACCCGCATGGACAACTCAATGGGAATTCTTTTGGTGCTAAATTGGATACAGATCAGATCCCGAACCATTCTGTGGTGAAGATTTAGCATTTGGAGTGCAGCATCGAACTGTATGCATTTTTAATGTGAACTGCACCAGCGGGCACGGGAGCTGCATCCGTTCTGGATTAGAAGGTCTCTTTACAAATGTCTATACAGCCTCCCTGATGTGCAACATGCGCCGTTTAGTTAGGAAACAGTGGAAGGAGACTCGGAGCAGAGAACATTTTTACCCTGCCTTTTCTCTTTTTAGCTCCCTGCGATAGTTTCTCATTTTTAGAGCCTCAGCAGGCAGAAGAGCCGGCGTCTCAACGGACAAAAGGCGCAGCTGGGAACGCATGATTCAGAGTGTGCAGAGTTAAAATTGGAAAATTTCCTTTCAGCTAATTCTCTCTGGGAATTTTCATGAAGCAAGCAAGTAAGAAAGAACGGTTTTTATTTACATATTTCAGAAAGAAGAAAACATGCTGGGTAAAAATACTGTGAGGGTTAGACGACTGAGCAAACAATTAATACTGTTCAAGTCTGCAGACTTACCTCTCAAAAGGAAAAGTTTTTCACCCACAATTATAACAATTTTCATCATTTGTTGCCACAGAAACAATCAAATCATGATGCCTGGAAAACAATTTAAATGTTAAAATAAAATCAATACGTTTGTAATTCAGACTGCATGTTGTTTGGTTGTAGATAAGATAAGATAAGAACTTAATTGATCCCACAGGAAACTATTGTGCCAAAGTTTCAGTACAAGGGAACATGCACAAGGAATCACACAAGCTATAAAAGTATCAGAGGTATAAAAACACCAACAACTGAGGTCCTTCAATGGCCATTTAAACCAGAATATTCCAACAAATGAAAAGACCGAAGTAGAAATATTAATTTATTGTGGGTTAAAAATGAAAACTGACTCAATCACACCTAATCGTGTCCACTACCCAGAGGTTCAGGGTTCAAAGAAGCAACTGAATATTTTGTACCCACTTGGTCAGCTGACTCACCATTTATGATTTAATTTGCAATTTTGAAATGAAGGTAAGCAAACATTTATTATTATCATCATCATCATCATCATCATCATCATCATCATCATCATCATCATCATCATCATCATCATCATCATCATCATCATCATCTATATTATTACTGACAGAATAAGCAAATGTCTTCACTGTCCGGTCTGAACCTGTCTGGAATATTTTACGCTCCATGTCTGAGGGCAGATGGGAGCTCAAAGTCTCAGCCATCAGAGGTTTCATTCATCAGATCATAGAAAATATTCTGGCTAACATGAAATGAATGAATTGTACATCAAAACTCCATAATTAAAAGGTATAAATCATTTATTCACAGAGCATACATGTTCTTTATATGCTGATGACATGAATGGGTTTTCTCAGTTTTTTTCCAAAAACATGCATGTTCGACTGATTGCTGACTCTAAATTGTCTCTAGGTGTGAGTGAGAGAGTGAATGGTTGTTTGTCTCTATGTGTCCCTGTGATGGACTGGAGACCTGTCCAGGATGTCCCCCGCCTCTCTCACAGTGATGGCTGGATATGGGCACCAGTGACCCGCTGTGACCCAAAAAGGAAGAAGTCAGAGTCAGAGAGTCTTTATTGTCATTTGCACCGCATGTAGTACATGTGATGAAACGAGATTATGTACACGGGGTCCCAGTTACATCCTACATCAAAATGTAAGAGAAAAACAGTCATAACATCTAGGATATAACTAAGAAGTGGGTAGAGAGGATGGATGGGAGGATTCTTGTTAACTGGGTTATAATTCATAAACATTAAACAATGTTTGACTCAAACCTCATGTTCAGGTATTAGAAGGACTTCAGTGTTGGGATAAGAAGTTCACAAATTCTGTCTAAACATTTTGTAGAAGTGACCCTGGAGACATTTGATCCACGTGTTCACATTTCTTATAATCTTTACTTGTTGTGGAGTCACTATTACAGATATCCTGGAGGTTTACGGCGAATAACAGCTGGAGAAGAAAAGATGCGCTGACCCGTCTCGGGTGTTCTGGACTTGCGTGGTTGCTTGTGTCTGATGGGTCACTGTGACTCAAAGCCTCTCCTGCAGGGATCAGTTTTTCTAAGAATGATTTCTGTTGATCAGTCAGCAGCTGTGAATTTTATCTTCAGCAGGTCAGGAGGACCTCTGTGACCATGTTGATAGTGACATAATCTGATTAACACCCAAACATCTTCTGTAGCTCAGACTGTTCAAATTAATGTGTATCTATGAGTTTACAGACAAACCTTTAGGAGCATTTGCACCATGGCCCGTATTCACAGAGGAAAGTGTTTTACGGACGTGTTGCTCCAACTACAGCAGCCGTTGAACTTGAATCACGTCTGTTAAGGACTCGTTAAACTTGCGCTTTGGTCCGCTGGCTGGAGAGCGCGGACTGCGCGCGCACTGAGCCGTGCGGCTTCTACATTTACAGTGTCGCCGCTGTGTTTATAGTTGACGCACGGCGGCGCATGGCAAAGTGCTGTTCTTTTACAGACCAGCAGGTGGCAGTACCCTCTAAAACCTGTGCATGTCTTGCAAGAAAGGGTGTAGAAGAAGAAATCTACCGTAGAAGAAGAACTGTTTGAAATCACACAACAACAACAAAGGCTTTCCGCTCGCGTGCAGAACTGTTGTCTTTAGAGGAGTAAATCATAATAGAACAACAGTTATTGTTTCTTGCGGTTTTAATGCATGGAGTTAGCGGAGGAGGAAGCGATCACTTGACTTTTGGCAAAAAAAAACAAAAGAAAAGTCCAGATCAGGGATGAAGAAGGGGAATTTAATAAATTTGTGTCACATACAAAACATTCCTCCATGCGTCGCGACGCCATCTCCATGACCACAGTGGCGCAGACAGCTGCAGGCTCTGGCGTGAAGAGCGTGAAGGTTGTCGGGTGAGGTCCCCACCCGACCTGTCAATCAATTCAGTAGCGCCCACAGCGCGCGCACTAGCCTTGCGAAGTTTCAAAAAATCAGAGGTGCGCGACACGCGCCAAAACGACGCGCGGGGCCTACGCACAGGGGCGGGGACGGTGATATTGCGTCACTTTTGGCGTGCGCGCTACGCAACGCGTCGAGTATAAATCTAGCTTTACTCGTTCCCATGTCCTACCTCCCACATTATCTTCAAACCACTTCAAGAAATTGCTGTTTGTGCTCTGAGTGCATCCCATGAGTGATTCTATCACATGAAACTACAGTAGTTCAGTTGCTCTGGTGAAGAAAGTACTTGTCAATTTGACAGATTCCAACCCACTATATGGTCATGAGGTCTCGACCATGGCCAGAAGCAGGCCCGGCGGCATGGGCGGGCATTGAGGGGCATTGCCCCCCCACAGAGTCAGCTGTGCCCCCCCTGACTGCAAGTAGACTGGACGACGGGAAGTTTTTTGTTTTTAATCTCCGAGTGTACATCATTCTATTTTTCCTATCTTTGTTTGTCAGTCATACAATTTAACCAATCAGTGAAGCCAAGGCAACATTCTAGCCAACTACAGTTCGAGGGGGGCGGGTCACTGACTGACGCAAACTACCGATAGCTGTTTTCAAACAGATACAGCCATGCTCATATTCTGACTTTTTTCCAACAAAACAAGAGGACAATGAATGACACTGACAGTGAAATAAATGAGAGCAGACAGGAAGCGGCACCATCCATTTCAGTTGGAAACGTAAGCACAGAAGTCAGCTGACTTTTTTTTTTAAAGCCAGAAATCAAAGTCAAAGTCAACTTTATTGTCAGATCTGCAATATGTACTGTACAGGACATACACAGGACCGAAATTGCGTTTCTCTCAGTCCCTCGGTGCAACAGTAAACATCTAAACATTGAAACACTGAAACATATAATAATAGACATAAGCATAAAATAGTAAAACTAACACTGTCCTGAGTTTTTTTTTGCATAGTGGTATAAGAGTATGAAAATTTACACCAACTCTAAAACTAAAACATTAAACATTTAATGAACATAATACTGGCCTGAGTTTTTGCATACTAGTATAAAAAAAGAGTATAAAAAGTATAACTAAAATAAACTAAGGGTTTCTAGCATTGACATTTGCAAAGTGGCAAAGCAGCGTATGAGTTAATGTACACAGTATATGTATGAGGTAGTAGTTGATGTTGTTATAGAGGCAAAAAGTGGCATATGCAGTAAGGCACATTGGGCATCCCTAAATAAGACCGTTCAGAGCACACTGTATATGTATCAGCAGTGGTGTAGATATTAGAGTAGTGTAAATGTAAACAGTAGTAATTACATGTAAGCAGTAGTAATAAAAGTAAACAGTATTAATAAATGTAAACAGAGAATGTAAACAGTATTATGATTATAGGCAGTGATGTAATACAAACATTAGTGCAAGTATGAGAAGTAGTGCAAACTGTATGAGCACATGACCGAGAGTTTAGTGAATAACCCGTTTGATGACACAGAGTCCAGTGTTAAAATCTTTGTGTTGAGTGGTAATGTGTGAGAAAGTTTTAGTGTTAAGGCAGTTCAAATGGGAGGGGGGGCAGAGCAGGCAGAGTGTTTAGCATCCTGACTGCCTGATGAACAGAGCTGTCTCTCAGTCTGCTGGTTCGAGCCTGGAGACTCCTCAGTCTCCTCCCTGATGGCAGCAGTCTGAAGCAGCTGTGTAGTGGGTGTGTGGGATCACCTGCCATGCAGTGGGCTTTCCGAGTGAGGCGTTTGCTGTGTAAGTCCTGCAGTGAGGGCAAGGAGGTGCCCACGATCTTCTCAGCTGCTCTCACAATGCGCTGGAGGCTCTTGCGGCAGGATGCAGTACATGCACCAAACCACACAGTGATGCAGCTGGTCAGGACACTTTCTATGGCACCTCTGTAGAAGGTGCTCATGATGGGGGTTGAAGCTCCAGCCCTTTTCAGCTTGCGGAGAAAGTAGAGACGCTGGTGAGCCTTCTTTGCCAGTGCTGCAGTGTTCCTGCTCCAGGACAGGTCCTTTGAGACGTGCACTCCCAGGAACTTGGTGCTGTCCACTCTCTCCACTGCGGTGCTGTTGATGGTCAGAGGGGCATGTTGGGCATCCCTCTTCCTGAAGTCCACAACAATCTCCTTTGTCTTCTCCACGTTGAGAGTGAGATTGTTGTGTCCGCACCACAAGGCCAGGCGGCTCACCTCGTTCCTGTAGTCCGTCTCATCGTTGTTGCTGATGAGACCCACCACTGTTGTGTCGTCCGCAAACTTGATGAAGTGGTTGGAGCTGTATGATGGTGTGCAGTCGTGTGTTAGCAGGGTGAATAGAAGGGGGCTCAGCACACATCCTTGTGGGGCCCCTGTGTTCAATGTGATGGTGCTAGATGTGTTACTCCCGACCCGCACTGTCTGTGGTCTCCCGGTCAGGAAGTCTAGCAGCCAGTTACACATTGAGGTGTTCAGCCCCAGACTGTCCAGTTTAAGGATGAGCTGTTGGGGGATGATGGTGTTAAATGCCGAGCTGAAGTCGATGAACAGCATTCTAACATAGGAGTCCTTCGTGTCCAGATGTGTGAGAGCTGTGTGAAGGGCAGAGGAGATGAGGACGATTTTGAGCTAACGTTAGCTTGGAAGCATTGCCTTCTACAAATGAGGTTCAACCTGAGCTAAGAACAGCAGCTAACTTTACTGAAGAAACTTCTACAGTAGAAGAGATGACAAAACCAGGTAATGCTTCAAGTACCAAGAGTCTGAGCTGGTGAGGGTGCTGGACTTTGAGGACTTGGTTTGTGACTTTGCAAATAAAAAGACCAGAAAAGACCAGAAATAACTTCTAAAGGTAAGAATCACTGTGCTTTCTGTGAAATGAGTAGTCCAATATAAACTTATGGCTGTGCAGATAATAAATGTACAGTATTTTGTTCATTTGATATACTGTTTGCATAACTTTAACCTTGCATAACTGTGGTGTGATGCTACAGGTCCCTCTTGTAAATGAGTCCCCGTGACTCAACGAGGCTAGCCTGTATAAATAAAGGTTGAATGAATGTGTCATTTTAACTGCAGTAAACACATTTAAGTAAAAGTTGTCTGATGAAAAAAGGAGCATTAGACACAGCTAACAAAGGAACAGACTCTGATCATTTCAACTCCAGTTTGTCTTCAACTCTAGTTAAAATACTGTCTAGTCATCCTTGTAAAGGGTCAATAGTTAACAATATTTTTTAACTTCCTGACACCATTTTCAAAACGTGATCTGAGTGTTGAGTCATTTGGAGACATCTCTTGTCTCCTAACATCATGAACTGACACATTTTAATATTGCAGCAAGAATTTCTTGTTCAACTTCAGAAGAATTTGGTTTTCAAAGTTTCCAGTCTGTCTCTTTTGGGAGAGAGAATCTGTCCTGCTGTACTGAATAGTCTTTCAATAGTTTTTTCAATAAGGCCATGGGTGTTGTGTATCTTCTGGCTGACTCTCCACCGTGGAATCCATTGTGGGTGTGTTGGCGATGCTGTGGGTGGCCCCAGCTCAGTGACATACACTGATAGATAAACTATCCACACTTGGACTAAGCCCCTCCATCTGTAACTGGGTACTAGACTTCTTAACAAACAGACCACAGTCCGTGAAGATCCACAACTTCTCCTCCTCCACCATAACCCTCAGCACTGGCTCTCCTCAAGGATGTGTGCTGAGCCCCCTTCTGTTCACTCTGCTCACATATGATTGTACAGCCACACATCCAGGCTGTCATATTGTTAAGTTTGCAGATGATACAGCGGTGGTGGGATGCATCACAGATAATGATGAATCCAGCTACAGACAGGAGGTGGAACACCTGGAGAGCTGGTGCAAAGAGAATTAATAATAATAATAATTAATTCAATTTATAACGCACTTTTCATTACTGAAAATCTCAAAGTGCTACACATATATTGAATGCTACACACATTCATAAACCGGTGGTGGCAGACTACCATGCAAGGTGCTTTCCAGTCCTACCGGGAGCAACTCAGGGTTAAGTGTCTTGCCCAAGGACACAACGACACATAGTGCGGGTCCCGGGAGTCAAACCGCCAACTTTCCGATCGGGAGACGACTCCCCTTACCACTACGCCACGACCGCCCCTGTCTCTGAGAACAACCTTCACATGAATGTGAAGAAGACGAAGGAGATGATTGTGGACTTCAGAAGGAACAAACACACCCACACCCCACTGTATATAGGTGGATCTGCGGTGGAGGTGGTCTCCAGCTACAAGTACCTAGGTGTACACTTGAATGATAACCTCAGCTGGAGCAACAACACCACCAGCCTGATCAAGAAAGGTCATCAGAGACTCTACTTCCTCAGACGGCTGAGACGAGCTGGTCTGAGAAGCTCAGTCCTCAACTCCTTCTACAGGTGTGCAGTGGAGAGCGTCCTGTGCTCCAGCATCAACGTGTGGCATGGAGGCTGCACAGTTGCAGAGAGGAAAGCTCTACAGAGAGTGGTGAAGGCTGCACAGAAGTCTGTGGGAGTCAGTCTCCCCACCATCACAGACATTTACACCTCCAGATGCAGAAAAAGAGCCACCTGCATCATGAAAGACCTCACTCACCCAGCACACTCACTCTTTGCACCACTCCCCTCGGGACGGAGGTTGAGGAGCATCAAATGTAGAACCACTAGACTGAGGAACAGCTTCTACCCTGAGGCTGTCAGACTCATGAATAAATAAATAATAAGAATAAACACTGCAAAATATCACATCATGCTGATGCTGATCTGTTTCTTGTTGCTGCGTTCATCTGTGACCATCTGCTCATAATGACTCATGTTCGTGCTGCTGTTTATAATGATGTTTTTCTACTACATTAGGGCTTAGTGTATTACTAGTTGATGTTTTTCTTAGTTAATTCTAGATGTTATTACTGTTTTTCTCTTGCATTTGTTGTTGGATGTAACTGGGACCCTGTGTACATAATCTCGTTTTCATCACATGTACTACATGCGGTGCAAATGACAATAAAGACTCTCTGACTCTGACTCTGACTCTGATACACGTATACTAGAACATACATTACTGGCCCAACTTCTAGAAGGTGGGTGTAATATTACCTGTCCACTTTGCAGTGATTCAGTGGCCCAACTCCCCTCTCACTTTTGGTTACTTTCTAACTAACGAATAAATCAAAAAATTGCAACATGAAAGTTACTTGTAACTCAGCGCATTATAGAAATGTAGTAGAGTAGAAAGTACAGATACTTAATGTAAAATGTAGTGGAGTAAAAGTAAAAAGTACCCACATTTAATTCTACTTAAGTAAAGTACAGATACATGAAAAATATACTTAAGTACAGTAACAAAGTACTTGTACTTAGTTACATCCCACCACTGCTCAGCTGTGTTATGTGATGGAATTGTTATATCGTCAGCTCAGATAGCATGAATGTTCACTTCAGTCACAGTGTTCAGCCTGACACTACTAGTGCTTATATTTATCACTGTATGTTTATGCTTATGTTTGACTTTTAATTGAATGAACACAGCACTACAGGTTGGGTTGTCTTGTTCTTTTCTTTTCTTCTTTTTTTGTTTAGATTTTGTGATTTTATTGAGATTGTTTCTTCACAGCACTGTATTAGGAGTGGTCACAGAGCCGCTGTTCAACTTGAAGCAAATAAAATGTTTGTTGAAAAAAATATGCCCCCTTGAAAAAATAGAATGCCCCCCCTTTGAATTGTTTCTGCAGCCGGGTCTGGCCAGAAGTACACGATCCTGGAGGCAAGCAGCTAAAATGAGCTGCTTTCTTAGAATGGTGGGTTTCAGGGGTCAGCTGAGGTGTTTGGGTCTGTTGAGGATTTCACCTGGAGCTATGGAGGGTTCTGGACACATCCAAGTAGGAAAAGACCCAGGGTTCCCAAAACTCAATGGAGCAATCAGGTACCTCCTCTGACCTGAAACGATCTTGGGACTCCCAGGAGAAGATAGAAACAAGGATGTGGGAGTTTCTCTACTGGACCTGTTGGCTTCATGACCTGACCTCATAAGTAGAAGAACTGGACGGACGGTCAGACAGACTTGCAAACCTATGTCGGGTATTTTACCAGAATTATAGCAGCTACACGCATGTAAAATGTTGCTTCGATCTCAGTGAAAGTTGCGTTAACAGAAGTCTTAGCAAACTATGAAACTCTTATCCATCTTGTGTTTTTTTTTTACTGTTTGTGCAATGAATTAAAATATTTTTTGCATAGAAGTGAAACAATAATTCCATCATCATGACAAACAAAACAACCTATAAAAGAACAAGTTGAAACTAGACCTCTTTGCACCGATCCATCCCCACCTGCCTGTGAGGATTCTGTTTTTGTTTTATCCTTGTAGCATGAAGCTGCGCTCCTCTAACGATGACCTCTGACCCTCAGGTGTCTTCCAGACTCGAATTGTTTTCTTTAAAGTTACTTTTGACTTCACGTCTGGTGTTTTTCACACATTCACCGTCCGTAGACACGGAGTCAGCTACAGTCTGACTCATGCTAATGTTAATTGTGTTTCCATACAATGACGAAATTAGTTATTTGCATTTAATCACACCTGAGATAAACCCAGGTGGAGCAGTGGGCAGCTATGTAAATGCCCAGGGAGCAATTAGGGATTAGGTGTCTTACTCAAGGACACCACGACATGTGGGAATGGCTGGGAGTAGAACCGCAACCTTTCTGGTCCGAAGTCGGCTGCCCTACCTCTACCACATCTCGACCCCTAAATTAATGCAGTAAAGCTCCGAGTCATCACATTCTCATCTGCTGTAAATCACACCCAGTGGAGAGACTTTATATTGAAACACAAATATATTCAGCAAAGTCGAATCCAGGTACTGTACAATCCAACAATTTTCAGTCAGGTCATCTGGACAGTTCCTTTTTTTGTGCTGAAACGTTTCATATTCCATCCAGAAGACTTCATTAGTCAAGGAAACACACAACACAAAATACCCTGATGCATGCTCAATAACCCAGGTAGAAAAATCTAAAAAAGCTAAGTCTGGTCCTCTGGACATTCAAAAAAACAAAAAAACAAAACAAAACAAAAAATAAATAAATAAAATAATAAAATAAATAAAAAATTAAATAAA
>JBBPBX010002139.1:3489-19288 GCA_038048925.1 Garcialebias charrua | reverse complement strand
AAAAGAAACTGTCCAGATGAGCTGACTGAAAATTGTTGGATTGTATACCTGGATTAATGAGCATGGACTTTATTTGTTTTGAACCAGTTTGACATGACTGTCGATGAGGAAGAGGGCCGGCACCGGAGGAGAGTGTGTGCCAAAGAGCACCAACATAACTGTTTTTTTTTTATTTTTTTTTATCTTTATTCATTTTCAGTTAAAATTGAGTAAATATTAAAACCAAATAAATAATACAATTTACAAAGTAAATGAAAGGCAGCAGAGAGAAGAAAAAAATCTTATAACATGTGCTCCTTTAAAAAAAAGAAACACTTATGAAATAAAATACATAAAATACATTCAAATATAAATAGTCATTATATAACATAACAAGCCAAAAACCAACTCTGTGCCAAGAATAACCAATTTCAATAAGAATATGCTAAACAATTTCATATTTTTTCAATAAACTACTTTTTACCATTTTCTTAAACAAAAACATTGAGGAAGCTTTTTTACAATTATTATCCAAAACATTCCACAATTTTATTCCTTGAACTGATGTGCATCATTCTTTTGAGTTTGTTCGAATCTTTGGTTTCACAAACATTGATAATCCTTTTAATTTATAATTACTGACTCTTAATAAAATAAGATTGAATATTTCGAGGTAAGGAATTTGTATGAGCTCTGTACATAACCTGAAGAATTCCATAGTCAACCAGTTCATAAAACTTTAATAAATTTAACTGATGAAACAATATGTTAGATGGGTGAGTGTTGCTTTCCTGTGATGATTCTTATTGCTCTTTTCTGTAAAATAAAAATAAAATTTGTAGATGTTTTACATGCCTTCCCCAAAACTTCAACACAATAAGTCAAATATGGAAGAACTAGCATTATAATGCTTTATCATTAAATCATTCTTTAGCCTTATATAATACAGCAATAGATCTGGCTATCTTTGTTCTCAAATAATTAAGATGAGATTTCCAGGTCAGGTTCTTATCAATGACTACACCCAAAAATGTCACTTATTTCACTTTACTAATTATATTACCATTAATATTAAATGTAGCATCAACGGTGTTTTTTCTATTGCTAAATACCATATAATTTGTTTGTTCCACTTTGGAGTAAGCTGTTGGTGGAAGAATCAGTTTTGTGTTGTGTTTCCTTGACTGGTGAAGTCTTCTGGATGGAAGGTGAAACATTTCGGCACAAAAAAAGAAACTGTCGAGATGACCTGAATGAAAATTGTTGGACAAATCTATTCAGTTCCCTTATCAGTCATGTCACTCAGTGCAACATAAATGCTATGGGAATTGCACCCCCGCACGATTACCTGAAGGAATACAATCACGCCTTTATGACAGAGGCGTCCGCGTCACGCCAGAGACTCCGCCCTCTGGGTATTTAAGGCGCTGAAGCCCATCCATCGTTCTCTTATTGCCCTTCACCTCGCTTAAACCTGAACTTTCTCTTCGCGGGACTTCTCTGTTGCGTCATCGCTCGACCAGAGGTGAGCATGCTCCCTACACAGGGCGTACAGAGAATTATTCCTGCGTACTGCTGGACTAGCGAAAGCTAGTCCGGCACATTTTTCCTTAACCCCAAAGTTTTTTCTTCTCCTCTTTCCACAGACTGCTTCGCTCGACGGCGCTAACTGCGTCACACTGCTACCTTTGCTAATTCGTAGCAGGCTAGCCAGCAAAAGCGACGCAACGGAGGAGACGTCTAAAAAAAAAGGGATTTTGGAAGGACTCTCTCGTCTTATCTCAGACTTGCCTCCAGAGAAAGGAAAGCGAAAGACAAGACTTCTGAAAAAGACCAGCAGGACGGCGAGCCCAACCTCGCGCGCCTGCCCTAGCGGCTGTGGTTTTTCCCTCTCGGCGACGGACACCCACGAGGCCTGTCCCGTCTGCCTGGGAATGCTACACGCGAACATGGCACTGGATGCGCCCGAATCATACCCACACTGCAGCCAGGTGCTGGAGACGGTGAGGAGGCACCGGGCGGATGTCGTCGCCAAAGCCATTTGCGCTGCTGCGGCACCAACAGACCCAGACAGGACTGAGCTTCTCACTCCTACCCCGGAGCTCGAGAACATGGCTCTGGAGAACAGCACCCAAGGCGAATGGGGTGACAGCCAAGACGCGTTGGCCCCCATCGGGGAATTAACAGTCGACTTCGACACTCGAGGCATGATGAACGAGGACGAACTCTCGATTTCAGCCTCAGGTGAATTTTCTACTGATGACGCCAACCCTGAGTACGACGAACAGGGGGGAGACCTCTCTCACACCCCAGCGCCTGTGCTCCCGGAGACTGACTTTTCGATCCCTGCTCTGTTCGACTTGTGTTGCAGAGCAACGGATGCGCTACAGATCCCATGGCCAGAACCTCCACTCAACAAGTCATGAGGTTGGCAGGAAATTATTTTTATTCAAAACAGCAGTCCGCCACGAGGCAAAGGATGCCCATCTTTCCGGATTTCCTCACGGAGCTGACTCGCACCTGGACCCAACCCAGGGCTCCCATGCTGCTGCCGCTCTCATAGTTCCTCGACGTGGACGGGATGGATGCAGCGGGCATAGCCAACGGGCCACAAATATAGGACACACTGGCGTCTCACCTGGCCCCAAGGTCATCCGGGATGAAACCAACTTTGCCCAGCAAAGCCTGTCGAGCCTCGGCTTCTCTGCTCGAGAAATGCTATGGGGCTCAGGGCCTCGCGACGCGTGCAATGAACGCGTCCACCATGATGCAGGCGTAACTGGCTGAAAAACTGCAGGAGCTCCAGGTAACGACGGACAGATAGGCTGCCGCCGACCTGATGGAGGAAGCACGAAGGGCAACAGACTTTGTGCTCCGCATGATGGAGACAGCAGCTGTTGCTCAAGGCAGAGGCATGGCTGAGGTGGTCATCGCACAACGCCATCTGTGGATGACTCTAACTGACCTCCCGGAGGGACAGAAAATTCCTTTTCTGCACCACTCCATAGAGCCGACGGGATTATTCGGAAAAGCTCTGGATCGAATTCAGACCAGACTGGACCAGAGGCGCAAACAAGCTGAGGCTCTCTGGGTAGGCATCCCCAGAAGAGCCTTCACTCCCCCCAGGGAGTCAGCTGGGAGCAGAGCCCCGCAGCCTCGACACCACTCGACCACACGTGTCCCACCGCAAAAGCGGCCGGCATACGAGGCCGAGCACCGGCGGAGACCACCGTCGAATCTGCCTCGGGCCGAACACGCCTGGAGTAAGAACAGATTTGTTCCCCGCCAGGCAGTCTGACACTGGGCCTTCTTGGCGAACCTGGACGCCAGACAGAAACGGGCCTGACGAACCAGGCCCTCTTCTTGACTTTACACGATCACCCGTCCACGTAGTATGGGAAATGATCTTTTCACATCCAGACTTTGCTTGTAACATGGTATAAAAAACTGGTGACTTTACTTTATGCACGAATCATGTTTTTTCTGCTGTGAGTGACATAAAGTCAAATATGTCATTACACATAAGCACAACTTTCACTGGAGCGGTTTGCAGCCGAGTGTGATGCGGCCAGGATGAGGATCAGTTCCTCCAAATCCGAGGCCATGGTCTTGAGCCGGAAAAGGGTAGCATGCCCTCTCCGGGTCGGGGAGGGGGTCCTGCCCCAAGTGGAGGAGTTTAAGTATCTCGGGATCTTGTTCACGAATGAGGGAAAACTGGAGCGTGAGATCGATAGGCGGATAGGTGCAGCGTCCGCAGTGAAGCGGGCGCTGTACCGGTCTGTCGTGGTGAAGAGAGAGCTGAGTCAAAAGGCAAAGCTCTCAATTTACCGATCGATCTACGTTCCCACCCTCATCTATGGTCATGAGCTTTGGGTTATGACCGAAAGAACAAGATCTCGGATACAAGCGGCTGAAATGAGTTTTCTCCGCAGGGTGTCTGGACTCTCCCTTAGAGATAGGGTGAGAAGCTCAGTCATCCGGGAGGGACTCGGAGTAGAGCCGCTGCTTCTCCACATCGAGAGGAGCCAGTTGAGGTGGCTCGGGCATCTGGTTAGGATGCCTCCTGGACGCCTCCCTGGTGAGGTGTTCCGGGCATGTCCCACCGGGAGGAGACCCAGAGGAAGACCCAGGACGCGCTGGAGGGACTATGTTTCTCGGCTGGCCTGGGAACGCCTTGGGATTCCCCCAGAGGAGCTGCTCCAAGTGGCTGGGGAGAGGGAAGTCTGGGCCTCCCTACTTAGGCTGCTACCCCCGCGACCCGACCCCGGATAAGCGGAAGAAGATGGATGGATGGATGGACATAAGCACGAATAAAGCTAAAAAAACAGCCTTCTCTGTTTTCTTGACAAAAAAAATAAAAATAAAAAATCAACAACAACAAACACAATAACATCAGCAGCACGGCCTCCTCTATTCTTCCAGATGATATAAAGGGTGAGAGCCATCATTCCCCCCTCCCTCGCAGCTCACGGGATGTTAGCCTAATCAATAAACCCTAGCAAGGTGCCTCAGGTCTGTCTACAACAGACAGGCCCAGAGGCACCTGCAAGCAGGCCCGTCAATCCTCACAGAGACAGGTGAGGCGGGTCACGTGTTCCAGCCCCCGCTCCATTGTAAACCACTGGGCCGGCAATACACAAATCAAACAAACCTGTGACACGTCTGTGCTACAGGGGTGTGCGCCAACAGAATCTGACAACCCACTTTCCTGGCCACCTATTCAATGGATGCCAGTAAGTGACGGGGGGGTCACGGCAGAAGCCCGTAGGCCAACACCAATATCACACGTTCACAAAGGCAGTTGTGTGATGAAACTGCAGCGTGTGTAAACACTCAGTGCAGAACAGAAATGGCACCAGGGCTAAATCAGACTCCTCTTCCCTTTAATCGAAGAGGACTGAACTTTCTGTCACCAACCAATCTACTGTATAGTCTGCTCAACACAAAGGACCATCTCGAACAGCTCCACATCCTCAGGCTGAAGTTGTCCCCTTATCCTCAGTGGGTGACACGCCATGCTCAAGCAGTGATCCTGCAGCGTGTGACTGTGCTCGCTGTACTGACTCAGTTCTGCTCTTTAATGACACACCCCCACCGGGTGAAACACAGCTCCCCGGAGGTTCGTCAGGCTCCAGGGCTCTGATGAGGCCGGAGACCAGTAAACCAGACCCAACCAGGAAACGGGCTGGAGTCAGGAGGTCTGCTCGTATACAAAACTTGCAACCCTTCTGAACCATGACTCCCAACAAAAAGAGGAAAAACAGACATTCTGTTCCGCTTTTATCTAATAATGACAACAGATTGCCTCTGCCTCCAAACACTCTCGATCAGAGTAGTATGGCGGTACATCTGCAGGAAAGCCCTCTCCCTAACGTGGTTGGCCTTCAAGGGACCACAGAAATCAGGGCCTTTGAGGGAGAGCTGGTTCCACCACCTGCTCCTCTCCAGGGACCCTTCACGTCACCAGAAGAAACAGTCTCGCCACTTAGGCTGAGAACTGTGGCTAATTTTAGCTTGGTTGCAGAGAGGAACAAAACAGGTGGCCTCAGGCCTGCCCGAGAATGTGGTAAATACCATTCAAAATGCCCGAGCTGTGTCAACACAGTCTCTTTACACCCGGAAAAGGCGTATTTTTGAAGCCTGGTACACGGAAATAAATATTATTTCTTATTCATGTGACTTGGCCCAGCTCCTCACCCTTCTTCAGGACCTGCTGCAGAAAGGTTGTTCTTTCTCAACCATTAAGGTGTTTTTATCAGTAATTTCGGCCTGTCACGAGGGCTGGGGGAGCAGGACTCCTGCCGCACACCCGTTCATAATAAGATTTATGAAGGGCGTGCTAAGGAAGAGACCTCCCAGCAGGATCTTGACCCCTGGATGGGATCTTAGTATGGTCTTGGGGGCTCTCTGTGATCCCTCATTCAAAGTCAAAGTCAAAGTCAAAGTCAACTTTATTGTCAGAACTGCAATATGTACAGGACATACACAGGACCGAAATTGCATTTCTCTCAGTCCCTCGGTGCAACAGTAACCATCTAAACACTAAACACTAAAACATTTAATACACATAAGCATAAAATAGTAAAAAAGTGTAACACTGTCCTGAGTTTTTTCATAATAGTATAAAAGTATGAAAATTAACACCAACACTGAAACACCAAACACCCCTAAAACACCAAACACCCAATGAACATAAGCATAAAATGAAATAATAAAAGTGTAATACTGTCCTGAGTTTTTGCATAGTAGTATAAAAAGTATAAAAAGTATATCTATAAAATAAACTGAAGGTTCTAGCATTGACATTTGCAAAGAGTGGCACAGCAGCATATAAGTTAATGTACACAGTATATGTATGAGGTAGTTGATGTTGGTATAGAGGCAAAGTGGCATATGCAGTGAGGCACATAAGGCACATTTGGCATCCTTAGATAAGGCTAGTCAGAGAATGCTGTATATGTATCTGCAGTAGTGTAGATAAAAGTAGTGTAAATGTAAACAGTAGTAATAAATGTAAAGCAGTAGTAATAAATGTAAACAGTATTAATAAATGTAAACAGTGAATGTAAACAGTAGTATGACTATAGGCAGTAATGTAATACAAACATTAGTGCAAATATGAGAAGTAGTGCAAACTGAATGAACACATGACCGAGAGTTTAGTGAATAACCCGTTTGATGACACAGAGTCCAGTGTTAAAAACTTTGTGTTGAGTGGTAATGTGTGAGAAAGTTTTTTGTGTTAAGGCAGTTCAAATGGGAGGGGAGGCAGAGCAGGCAGAGTGTTTAGCATTCTGACTGCCTGATGAACAGAGCTGTCTCTCAGTCTGCTGGTACGAGCCTGGAGACTCCTCAGTCTCCTCCCTGATGGCAGCAGTCTAAAGCGGCTGTGTAGTGGGTGTGTGGGATCACCTGCCATGCGGTGGGCTTTCCGAGTGAGGCGTTTGCTGTGTAAGTCCTGCAGTGAGGGCAAGGAGGTGCCGACGATCTTCTCAGCTGCTTTCACGATGCGCTGGAGGCTCTTGCGGCAGGATGCAGTGCATGCACCAAACCACACAGTGATGCAGCTGGTCAGGACACTTTCTATGGCACCTCTGTAGAAGGTGCACATGATGGAGGTTGAAGCTCCAGCCCTTTTCAGCTTGCGGAGAAAGTAGAGGCGCTGGTGAGCCTTCTTCGCCAGTGCTGCAGTGTTCCTGCTCCAGGACAGGTCCTTTGAGACGTGCACTCCCAGGAACTTGGTGCTGTCCACTCTCTCCACTGCGGTGCTGTTGATGGTCAGAGGGGCATGTTGTGCATCCCTCTTCCTGAAGTCCACGACAATCTCCTTTGTCTTCTCCACGTTGAGAGTGAGATTGTTGTGTCCGCACCACAAGGCCAGGCGGCTCACCTCGTTCCTGTAGTCCGTCTCATCGTTGTTGCTGATGAGACCTACCACTGTTGTGTCGTCCGCAAACTTGATGAAGTGGTTGGAGCTGTACGATGGTGTGCAGTCGTTAAGACATTAAGATAGATTTATTATCTTATAAGACCTCTCTACTCCTGGCTCTTTGCTCAGCGAAACATGTGGGTGACCTCCATGCTTTGTCCGTACACCCAATGTGTACCAGGTTTGCCCCTGATGGGTCAAAGGTCACCCTAAGGCCTAATTCTGCTTATATCCCCAAGGTCTTGACTTTGAACACCAGAAGCATGGACTTTGATCTCTCTTCTTTTCCACCTGCTCCTGTCCTCACTCAAGAACAGAAAAGGCTGAAGGCTCTCTGCCCTGTGGGAGCTTTAAGCGCTTACATGCAGAGAACAGCTGAATGTAGAAAAACAAATCAACTGTTTGTGTACTTTGCTGCCCCAGCTACAGGAAAGGCCCTATCAAAGCAGCGCCTCTCACACTCAATGACTGAGGCCATAAAAAGGACGTACAGTAGCAAAGGTCAACAGGTGCCCTCTGGAGTGAGCGCTCACTCCACTCAGGGCTTGGCCACCTCGTGGTCACTGTTCAAGGGTGTACCAGTTGCAGACATCTGTGCGTCTTCGAACTGGAGCTCAACAAACATGTTTGCAAAGCATTACAGTTTGGATGTTACTGCATGTGATATCACTCAGGCTGTCCTTTCTTTTTTATTATTTTTATTATTTTTTACATTTTTAGGCTCTAGTGGCCTTTATTGTAGAGGGAGATGGCGAAAAGGGTAGAGAGGGGAGAGACACTGCAGAAAGAAGCTTGTCGGGTCTGGGCCGTGAACCCACGACGCCTGCAGAGAGGCCCATCGTCAGAACATGTGCCGCACGCTTTATCCCCCACACCATAGCGGCGGCACCTCAGGCTGTCCTTTCTAACACACAGTAGAAAGCAGTAGAAAGCAAGTGACATGACTGATAAGGGAACTGATGTCTGGTACCCACTGCCCCGATTTCGGGCGGCTGAAGCGGCCAGTTTACATTCAAAGACTATGAGGAGACGCGTGGAGTCACGGCGACCACGGAAGCGGCGCGATTCGAGTGATTGAAGCGGCGCGGCGGCAGCCGAAGTTCCCTTTGCGGGCACGCGCGCGTCCAAAGCAACCTAGCCGTCGAGCCGCCGACGTCCCAAATGTTGATCTCTGGAGGCTCGACGCATCCGGCAAACAGTCGGGAGAGCCTCTGCTATCTGATTACACAACCACAACGGGACTTTTTGTGGACTTTTTAAACTTACCGGATCGACCCTCCATGAATTGGAACCAAACTCCGGTAATAAACGTGGCATTTTTACAGTTGCTGCTGACAGGCTGCTGTTCTCTCCAGTGTAGATCACCCCAAACATAAAAAAAAAACGTTTTAATCTCATCAAAGACCGTCCGAGGTGCAGTTAACACAACAACTGAACCCGGAAGACGAGCTAGACCCCTCCTCCCTGCTACCCCCTAGTGTACGTCATCAGACGGTCTTCAGTGGCAGTGGGACCCTGACAAGCGGCCAAAAGGAGACGGCAGGCGCGTTTCGAGTTGTGCAGTGGGGACCAGGCATGAAAGTTATGCACCATAACTCATGTTCCCTGAAGGAAGGGAACGAGGTGCAACATACCTGTCCCTTTCAATGCTGAAAGTTTGGTGAAGTGCATTTTGGAGAACAATGGATGGGCATCAGCACATTAAATACCCAGAGGGCGGGGTCTCTGGTGTGACGCTGACGCCCTTGCCGTAAAGGCGTGATTGTATTCCTTCAGGTAATCACACGGGGGTGCAATTCCCATAGCATTTATGTTGCACCTCGTTCCCTTCCTTCAGGGAACATGAGTTATGGTGCATAGCTTTCAGTTTACCACTAAGACCCCTCAGCAACTTGACCTCCATAACTGAATCACATTTGCATTCACTGTTTGTTCTTATTGGAACATTTCAACCCTAAATAATTCTTTTTCACATGTAAAAATTTAAACCTCTAGAGTACTCCATGGAGACTGTGTGGTATTCCAGTTCTTCCTGCAGGTTCCTGAGTCCAGGCGATGCCAATGAGCAGAAGCTGTGGGCCATCTCCTTAACAAGCTCAAGAGGCTGCAGAAGAGCTCCATTCCCTGCTGGAGCATTGCATACCAACCAGTACTGACTATCAGCCTCTTTGTACGTACTTAACCTAAGAAAATAACTTACCTTGTGTTCTCCTAGTATTTCCTAGAACCTGCCTCCTGAACCCCCAGTCCTGGATGCCTGGTTGCCGACCTTCTGTCCTCAATACCAGTACATACCATTGGATCTTTGCAACCTTCTTCATGACTCACCTTCTTCCCAAGTTTCCCAGATTCCCCAGTTGTACATAATATAAACATCACGTCGCTGTAAAATAAATCACTTTAATATAGTAAGAGTTCTGAGTCTGTTTCTTCTGTCTATATGCTCTGGCTTCACCGATAATTGTGACTGTGCTTCACAGTTGTAACAATAAGGATCAAAAACACCCTGACAGTGTTTGAGCTCAGCTGAGAGAACCTCAACAGAGCTGATGGAAAGTCTTTTAGAAACTGGCAGATTCCAGATATTAATAGAACAAGCATGTTTTTTTTCCTAAAATATACCACACAGAATGCTTGTTCTACAAGGTAGATTTAAGTAGAGGGGATCGTGAAGGTGGCAGCAGCTGACAGATCTCGAACATGTCCAACACGTTCAGAGCGAATAAAAGAAGCTCTTAGAAATCTGCAGACTGTGAAATAACCACTGCTGAACAATTGGATCCTGTCATCTTCACTAAGCTGAGAAAAAAACCCACATCTGCATAAGCATCATCTGCTGTCCAGGTTTCCCTCAGAAACCTGAGCTTGAGCTCTCACAGCTGCACATTTTACTTCTAATTACACTTTGTTCCTTTTAGAGTGATGTGCTTATCACAGAATAACTGCTTTCCACAAGTAAAAATTTGTTCAGCACTTTGGTTTGGCCTTGTTCCTGTTTAAAGTGCTTTATAAATACTGTAACATGGTATGGTATGGTATGGTAAGTAAACAGAAAATCTGCCTGGATCATCGGACTCCTTTAGACTTCTACGAGAATTCAAATCATGTTTTATGAATAACATTATAAAAATAAAAAAAAGGGTTTCTTAAAGTTCCTTCTGGTTCTTCTGTTCTTTGTAAATGTCTGAATGACAGAAAAGATAAACAGATATGTTCTTTTAGCTTTGTGTTGTTGTTGTTGCATTGTTAACAGACGTTTTTATTGCCAACATGGAGCCTCTCATTATTTTGTCACGTTTCGCACCAAATATCTGTCACACAAATGAAGTGCAGGCGAGTTCTGTGTTCGTGCACCAGTAAACAAAAAGATTTTCTCTGTTTACAGATTCTCACACGCAGCAGAATCACCTCTCCAGAGTCCATCTGTTTGTTTCACACATCATTATGTCAAAACCTGTTTAAGTATGTCGCCAACAGTAAAATAAAATTGGTTTTGAAAAATTACTAAATGGTGCAGAGAACCAAGGACAAACCAAACAAAACAAGATAATTAAATTAACCTGCATAATTTGTACTTGTACCAAAATGTACCTATTGGTTACTTTTCACCCCTTCAGGCCCATAAATAAACCATTTACCTCGAGTCTTCGTACCCATCTTGACAGCAATCAGCTTGTTGATTTATTCTACAGAAGAACATTTGACATGAAGATGAGCTGCTTCACTTTCAATGATTGAAGATTTCTTCTTCTGTGAAAAAACACCAGGTGACATTTTATTCCTAATTAGTACAAAATACATACAGTATTACAGGTAGTCCCCGATTTACGAGCGCTCTGATCTGCGAGGTTCCAGACTTACGAGCTGCACATTTTTGGAAAAAACGAAAAAAATACTGAGTTTTCATGTGTTTTTTCACTTCAGTTAGCAAGTTAAGCATATAAACACACGTTTCCGATCATTTTTATGCACTCAAAAGTAGTTTTTAGATGAAAATAGAGTGTTTTTAGGTGCGCTAGCGAAAACCGTTCCAATTTACGAGCGGATTTCCGGATTTACGAGCGAAATGGCGGCCGTTCCAAATTACGAGATTTCCGGTTTACGAGCGCCTCGCTGTGACGGATCTCGCTCGTAAATCGGGGACTACCTGTATTACTACTTTGCACCAATGCAATTAAATGTTTATCATTTTCCACAAATGCTGTTACTATAAGCATGTATCCAAGTGACCCTTCATGCACAAATGCATCCATCCGTCCATCTATCCATCCATCCATCCATTTATCCATCCATCCATCCATCCATCCATTTATCCATCCATCCATCCATCCATCCAAATGCCTTCACCAAGTCCACAAAATACATGTAGACAGGATGGGAAAACTCCCATGACCCATCAAGTCATGATCGTGCACATATCCATGCACATTATTGCAGTATACTAGCTGTGCTTCTCTTTGTAATAAATATTTCAGATAAATAAAAAAGCAACATCTTGACACCTGTACTCCTGCAGCTGAGGTGTGTCAATGCATGTGACAAACTTGACAGTGCACGTGTGTTGAGGCAGATGCTGCTTGTAGCGAACACAACCCATCCTGTTTGTGTTTTCAGGCAAACATTTGAGTTATTTCTGAAGTTTATTAAATGGTTTCAGTTGAATTGTCCATCCATCCATTAGCTTTGCCCTCTTATTCCTTTCCAAGTCATGGGAGTCGTTGGTGCCCAAGTCCAGCTGTCACTGTTGGAGGGGCGGGGGACACCCAGGTCTCCAGTCCATCACAGGGACACATAGACAACCAACCATTCATTCTCCCACCTACAGACAATTTAGAGTTACCATCAGTCTAACATGCATGTTTTTGGTCTGTGGGAGGAAACTGGAGTACCTGGAGAAAACCCACGTGGGCACGGAGAGAACATGCAAACTCCACCCAGAAAGGCCCCCGGCCAGGATTTGGTCTGGCAACCTTCTTGTGGAGAGGCAACAGCTCTACCAGCTGCACATCACATCATCTTGAATGCAACTTATTATTTTTTTATTTCTACTGTTCTGACATGCAGATGTTCAGGTGTTTAACACACCGCATTATATTATTATAGGTACCGTATTTTCCGTAATATAGGTTGCACTAGAATATAGGTCACATTGTCCAATTATTGCCAAAGAATTGGAAAAATCCATATAGTTTACCTGAATATAGGTCGCACATACGTCAAAATGTGGACCGTGTTTAGCTCTGCTGCAAATGTCTGCCACAGGAGCGCGCAGCAAGGCTTTTAACCCTAGGATGCATGAACGACCAATACCTACATTCTTCCATGAGTGGGTTCAAAAATGACCCCAATTAGAATCAATGTGTTTTTGCAATGAATTTAAATGATGTCTTTAATTTTGGTTAAAGGTAGTTATATTTATTATATTTGGGTCAACAAAAGACTGATTTTACATTTAATATGGCTATTCATAACTTTTTATAACTTTTTTTCACACGAAATAACATCAAAAATCTTCAAAAATCATTGCTAGAATGTCCATCTGTCTGAAGGACAAAAAAGAGAATCAACAAACGACCAGAACACTGTACACTCACATGTGCCCAAACATCTTTTCTCTATTCACTGTGTGCAGTTGTCACAAACCTTTTGCTTTTGGCTGTGACCATTGCACACTGTAGTACTGCATTTCCTGCACCAATTGGTGGCTTTGCGGTCTTTGTTTCTTGGACACATCTGGCACCTCTTTCTTTTCTGTTGGCCCTCTGTGCCTCTCTCCTGTTACTTGTTTGCAACTTTTGTCACTCCACATCTTCCAGTTGCTTCAGTGATGTCGGTTGGTAGCACTTTGAGATTTTTATTAATGAAAAGTGCGGTATAAATTGAATTCATTATTATTATTATTATTATTATTATTGGTAGGTTCAGGGTACCTTGGGTTGTGTAGAAGACTCCCAAAGAGCACACACATTGGTACATTCCAGTTCTTCTCACTTCCTGCAAGAATGGTCACTCCAATGAAGGCCATGAGCTCCTCTTTTCTTAGATTTTTCCACTCTTTTCCTCTGCTTATTGCGACTCTTCTTCCCTCCATGTTTGTTCATGTCAACATCTCTTCTAATATACTATCCATCCATTATCTTTTACCCGCTTCTTTCATTTTTGGGTCACGGGGGTCGCCGGTGCCCATGTCCAGCAATCACTGTGCGTGGGGCAGTGTACACACTGGACGGGTTGCAAGTCTATCACAGGGCCACATAGAGACAAACAACCATTCACTCTCTCACTCACACCTAGGGTCAATTTAGAGTTACCAATCAGCCTAACATGCATGTTTTTGGTCTGTGGGAGGAAACCAGAGAACCTGGAGGGAACTCACGCATGCACGGAGAGAACATGCAAACTCCACCCAGAAAGGCACACAGATTTGAACCAGGGACCTGCTTGCTGAGAGGCAGCAGCTCTACCAGTTGCACCACCGTGCTGACCCTTCTAATATACTATCAGTGATAAACAGCTTTCATGCATCTTTTGAGAGATGGTGCTAAACCCAGGTGCAGGCCCTGACTGACTTCTCAGTAAATTGTGGCTTGGTGTTAAAAGAAGCATACAGATTTTTTAATTTATATATAATATAATATATAATACTATATAATAGGTTACCTAACAGGTTTGCATTTGTTACAAGGAATTATGAATACAATGAGTCTCTACACAACAAATGCAGTAATATCAGCTGGCTTACTAAACTAGTGTAATGTTAGCTAGCTTAAGTACTAACATTATGTTGTAGTTAGCTAAGAGTGTCTACTTTGTTGACCAACATGATATTCTATCACAGTAAAGTCATGGAGTTGGTAAATGCAGATAATACATGTACTTTGTATGCTGCTGTGTCAAACTGACCTCCTTGTGGTGAGACTGCAGGTATCAGATGTGTAAATGAGACAGAAAATGTATCTTGACAGTCACAGTTGGTAAGAATCAAAGGTTCCCAAAGAAAACCCTTGAGATTCTATAGGAAATGCTTGGGGTCATTTTTGACCCCACTCATGAAAAACTGGGGTAGTGACACAAAAACTGCAATTTCTGAAAATGTATAAAAACATTTAAAAAAATTCAAATGGCTTGAAGTCACAAACATGTTTTATGAGGAATACCTGGAATATGGAAGAGTAAAAACTTTTAATTTCAGAGTTTTTGAAGAATAACAACCCGCGGGGTCATTTTTGACCCCACTTATGCATCTAAGGGTTAAGAAGATTAACACTTAAAAACAATTATTTGTTTGATAAAAATTATAGCAAATATGTGTCTGAGCTGAACTTTTCTTTAATAAATGAATAATTTTAGCAGGATAAACACCTAAAAATATATTTGTTAGCTGACATTATTGTAAGAGTGTGTCTCAGTTTAATTTTTGTTAATAAATGATTACAAATCAGCTTATTTTATAAAAAGCCATAAATAGGTTGCACCTGAATACAGTATAGGTCGCAGGGCATGCAAAATAAAAAGCTGCAACCTATATTCCGGAAAACACGGTAGTCCTCGACTTACGACGGCCTCGAGTTATGACATTTCGCAGTTACGAACGCACCTCCCATTAAAAAATTTATAAATAAAAAAATATATATATTTTTGAACATGTTTATTTTGAAAGCCGAGTTCCGAGTTCCTTCCGGTTTTGACGGCAGAAGCAGTAGCTTGACCCGCTCTGAACGGAGCTTCACGTCAGAACCAGTACAGTACAGGCGGAGATTAAACGCTCTGGACAGAGGTTGACCGCGGTTTTACAACAGAATACGGCAGATGGACCGAGCTGACGGCGGTTTTACATCGTAAACAAACGGACGGAGGTAGGCCACCGTACAGCAAGCTACAGTAGTTAGCCAGCTAGCTCCCTTTATGTGAATGGAGCCTGCTAGGAAGGAGGGAGACAATTCAACTCACTCCTTCATCTTTAAAAACTGTGTTAGGATAGGCTAAGTGCTTGGTGACTGTAAAGTACTGTAATTTCATTATTTATTTATTTTGTATATACTTATGTTCCGACTTACGTAAAAATTCGAGTTACGACGCCACGTGTGAACGGAACTCCGTCGTAAGTCGGGGACTACATGTACTGTTTTGTTTATATCTTAGGTCCTTGCATTCTGTTTCATACTTTATATTTTTGCTACTTTGAGTGTAACTGGGACCTTCAGTGCACAACTTTGTTCCACCTCACGTACCACATGTGATGTGAATGACAGTGAAGCCATCTTGAACTTTGAAGTCAGTTTTATTCAAGAAACATAATGGGCCACAGCTTTAAAGATGGAGGCGGATACAAAACTGCATATCTATGTATTTACATGTGTTTTTAATTACAGCTGTTCTACATTGGGGGGG
>JBBPBX010002138.1:80181-93658 GCA_038048925.1 Garcialebias charrua | reverse complement strand
ATATGTATATATATATATATATTATATATATATATATATATATATATATATATATATATGTAGTGGACATGACCTTGTCCACTTTTAAGACACCTGTGTACTTTTGAACTGTCCAGTGATGACCTTTACTGACCACTCAGTAAAGCAAGACATTTACTACAAAATCATTCATTTAGCTATAATCTGATAAATATAGTCACCAAAAGAGACTATTTCTATCTTTGATTTTATTCTAATGTGATCAAAAGAATAACTTTTGTCATTTTCATGATGTGTGCTTTTTAAGCTGTGTTATTCTGTGAGAGTTTAAACTGTATTCACTGCTGTGTTAAAGGTGAAATCTTCGGGTCACAGAGACCGGACGGTTTTGTTTAGAAACTCAGAGACAGTCTCATGAGCAGGGCTCCAGCTTTCTCTGTCTGTTCCTAAACAAATCTCCCTCTGCTGCTGCTTGTTAACCTTGGGTTTGATAAGACAAATGAACTCCTCGACTGGTCCTTCCTTAAGTACTAGTCTAAGCTGTGCTGAAAGCTTCAGAGTCGGCAAGAAGCTAGAGAGTTGCTGGGAACTTCCAAAGAAATGTGAACTTTCCCAAGAGCTGGACACGTGTGGTCAAGAGCTAACGACCGGCGTCTTCAGCTAAGGACTGATAACAGGCTGTTATGAGTCTACTTCGAACAAGCCGAGCTCAAAACTTTGTTTATTCCTTCCTGGAATAAGTTTATCTTGAAGTCAGAGGCCTGAAGCTGACATATTCTCTGATGACCAACGCAAAAACCAGGAGACGTTGAAACGTAAACTAAAACCAGTTTTGGACGTGCTGGGACTAAAGAACTCTGTGCATCTGAAGGCTGGTGTCTTCCCTCTTACCGGGCGGTCGTCAAAAGGTAAAGGAGCTGTTTACAAAACGTACCTGGATTTTAGCAGAAGTCGGATGAAAAGTGTCACTCTGGTCTCATGCTCAGGATAATTTTCTTCTTAAACCTCTTATTCCTCCTACTCTTTCCCCTCTCTATCTAAGCTGGAAACTATATTTTTAAGCTAAAAGAGCCCTCAGACTAAATATGTGTAACATCCAATATTGAAGTCTGTTGTGTTAAATTTAAGTGTGCTGACGTATTTGAATTGAAAGAAAGTGAAATCATGTCAATCAAGTGTAATGGTGTTAATTTAGTTGATTTATTTTAAATAAATGATAGTGTCTCTTTGACATATCAAACTAAGTTAACGTGTCCATTGTCACTTAATGGCTCTGTTTATTTATCCATCATAAAGATCACAGAAATATTGAATAAACTGAAAAAGAAGAGAATCCGTGAAATTACTATTCAATCTGAATAGATTAATTAAGGATAAAGAGGTCAGTATTAATATTGACCTCCACTTTAATTCTTACATCTGGTGGCCTCGTATCGGCTTCTAAAAGTTTATTGATAAATCTGTGGTCTCAGTCATGAACTGTAACGTCATGTTTGCATAAAAGGATCCAAGTTTTAAACTCTGAGGATAATGATTTTGGCTGGAAGTGTTCAAAGCAGGCAGATTCTGCATGTTTTTATCATTTGAAGCTGTGAGATTATTATTGTTTCAACTCTGTTAGACGCTGTTGGAAGCATTCAGGTGAAGTTTTGTCAGCCGTGGTCTGTGGTGGTTCTGGTCGTTTCGGTCCAGTTCACGCAGACTCCTGTACAACGCTTTGTTTGACCGCCGAGTCAGAAGCCTGAAAGCTAATTTAACATCTACAAGATTGCTGTTGTGGCATTTTTCATGTTAGAGCAGGTCATAGAAGCATATTACTGTAGAACGTAGTCGGATAGTGGTTCTGTTCAGACCCAAGTTTCTGCTCCACGACGAAGTGGACCGGAACCGACCTTTACGCGCTCCGAGTGAGTCCGTGTTGTTCAACAGCTGCAGTGCTGGGTTACTGAGCGTGACTAAGTTGGCCTGTCTAGATGTGCGCCGCATGTTTCAGCATTTTGGGAAGTTAAATTGTAGCGTTTGAGTTGTTTACGAGTCTATAAAGTTGTGTTCTGTTGTGCAAGCTAACGTTAAGCAACGTGTTCTACATGTTTGTTTATGAGCTGTGATTGGATGAAACGAGTACTGTGTGCTGTCAATCACTCTTGTAGCGAACGCTGATTCGCTGTTGTGAGCTGTCAATCACGTCGCACGCCGTTGCGACCAGCCCACTTTGTCGTCATTTCCGGTACTTCATTGGGCGAAGGTAAGAAAACTTCATTTACCATGAACGCTTGGGAATGAACTACATACGCTGTGATTGATTTGTTGACGTCACGTATTTTGTAGCGAGCTCCGCCTCGCTCACGTACGAAGCTGGTGACGCGCTACGCACGCTGCGTTGGCCCGCCCATTCTTGTCATCATTTCCTGATGCACATTGAGTGACAATCAGACGCAGTTCACACACACACGGTGAAAAGTGGTTTCACTAAAAGTTTAAAAAACTCAATTTAAGCCATCTGAACTGTCTAACAACATAAATTTGTCTCTGACAAGACCGCAGTTCGAGCGTTTATCACTGACACACTAGAAACTAATTCTGAAAAGGTTGTTTTTAGTTTAAATACTGATTAGAAAAATCCGTTTCCTCGTGATTAAAATTAAGACTCGAAGCTGCCCCCTGTTGGTTAAAAGACGTTGACAGATGGGTTTTCTCAAAAACATCATAAAAAAGTCAGCATTTTTATGGTGAATTACCAGCTTTTAAGATTGTTCTGTACACAAACAAAAACTCCTGTTTATTCTAAATACAAATTTTAGTATAACAGAGGTACAGACACACAATTTGTGCTCATTTTAAATACTGAAGAGATTTAAAATAACACTCAAAAGGGAATTTTTATTTGATTTTCAAATTAAATAAAAAAAAAAAAATGATGGAGAACAGAGAATTTCCACATTAAGCTCTTCGCATCTCTGAATTTTAAACAGAATTGTTGTACATCTGTACACTTTTAGTTAAAAATGGCATTTTTAACGTTTTTCTGTGTACAATTAATGACTCCAGTTTATTTTAAATAAAAAGTTTAAAATAACAAACAAAATTACATTTTTCAATCCAGATAACTGCGACAACTCAAAACAGTTTTACTGAATCTGAAATACATTCTCTTGGTGCAAAATAAAACAAAATCCTGTCACATTTTAGTGAAGTCATTGCATTTAAGTCAGCCCTCTTTTATAAGCGTTTGAGTAAGAAAAACGGAAATCAGGCTGCTTGGGTTAGTTAGTAACTGTTGTTTGAACGTAAGTTCTATTTTAAAGTTAACACTGCAAGAGTGCATTTAACTTTTACAAAGTTCATTGAGGGTAAAAACCTGAAATAAGGTACCTATGAATACTTATTACACAGTGAAACGCGTAAACCTCAGCTGATTAGTTTATTTGACTCAGTGCTACATTAAAAGTGAATATTTATTTGCAAACACTAACATGAGAACAATCTTTTGATTTTTTTCACACAAAATCAAAACTAAAAGATGGGAGATAACAATTATGATCAAGCTTTACAGCTGCTCACAGCAAAGCTTGAATCGTTAAGGCTTAGTAACATTCGCAGAAGAGAAACTTTTCAACAAGAAAAACTTAAGTTAAAACGTGAGATCAAACGAATTCAAAACAAAAAGATGGGAGATAACGATTGTGATGAAGCTTTACAGCTGCACACAGAAATACTTGAATTGTTCAGGCAAGATAACATTCGCAGAAGAGAAAATTTTCAACAAGAACAACTTGAGTTAAAAAGTGAGATTGAGCAATTAAAAATAAAACGGCGTGCTATAAATGGTTTTGATGTTCGTCAACTCCCTGACCCGATCTGGTTAAAAACAAAACCAGAGCGTGAACTACATTACCAAGAAAAGGTCAAATCCCACTCGCTGGAGCTGGAAGGGACAAGTTCATCAACTCCCTCTCCTAAAAAAGGCGAGAAAAAACATGTTTTTCAAACTAACAAACCACAACAGGAACCTGCCCGCTGGAACAATGAGCCAGAGTGGCTCAGACAAGACCCAGAGTACATGAAACGGTTTGAAAAGTGGGGCGCACGTCCACGACATGCTGGTGTCCGCTGGAACAATGAGCCGGAGTGGCTCAGACAAGACCCAGAGTACATGAAACGATTTCAAAGGCGCATACGCCCTGTCCCTGCACCTCGGACGAAGCTGCCCGAGATAAGCAAAAAACCACAAACGGTGGACGCCCGCTCTTTAAGTGACCCTCCGCGGTCTACACCGAGCAAAGCTCCTGCCTCTGCACTGCAGACTGGACAGTCCGGGAGTAGCAAAAGGTCACAGAAGTTCCAGAAAAAAGGCAACATACCTCTATGCTCTGAGGAGATAGTGGACATAAGTTGGTTGTTTGAAAACTTGAATGATACAGAGGATGACCGAACTGGTACATTGAGTGACCTTGTCTTTGATAACTCAGAGCACATGGTTAACTCAGCGCACACTACTACCTACATTGCCATGGATGTTGACAGCAAACCAATTGCTGACACACAACAACATCCTGAAGGTCATGATGCTGACAGCCAACAAGATGCTGACAGTAAGCAAGATTACACAGACAGAGTCACACGTGAACAGAAACGTGGACAAAGACCTGTGAGGTTTCTGTGTAACTTTATGCAAAGGGGGGTGGCTAAGAAAGCCTACCTGCCCATCACACTGGAAGGTGTCCTTGAGCGTGAAGCCCTCCTGGATGGCAGTTCTGATATAACTATTATGTCGGCCAAGCTGTTCGAGGAGCTGAGGACCGCCGCCAACGGTGTTGACGGGCAAATACCCTTTGAGGAATGTGCTATTGAGCTACAGGGTCTCGCAGAGACGAGAACAACCCTAACAGCTATGGCTATGGTTCACATGCAGATTGGCGAAATGACACTACGCCACCCGGTGTACGTGTCTAAACTTGACTCATTCCCATTTTTGGTTGGCCAAGATTTTATAAACCGCTTCAACGCGATTATAGATTATGGTCGACGGAAAATGTGGAGCACAGTGAGAAAACCCCTGCCAATACAGGTGCTTCCTAGTTGCGATACAGACTGCCTAACCGCAGGTACCGCAAAGGACACACGGGACTGCTCATCCGAGGACGAGAGCCCGGTAAGTGAACCTTCAACTACAGGTGAGACAGTAGAGACTCAACAGTTGGACCAGACTCTGGCCCGACAAGAGAACCTCCTCTGCGAGCTGACACAGTCAGCACTCACTGAACACTACCTACCACAGGTAGTGAAAGGTGTTGAGATCCAAGGATCCTACACCGAAGAGGCTGTACTGTCCTATGGGACAGGTAATTCAGCTATCAGCCAAGCTTTCGATGAAACCTTGGTTCAAGGACATGTGAGTCCTGGAAGTGGCAGTCCGCGACATGCTGACAGTCACTTGGATTTCAGTGTCACAGATTATGAGGACCCCTCATCAGACATGAAGGGGGAAAACTCGCATTACCTACCACAGGTAGAGATAGGTGTGGAGATCCAAGGACCCCACACCGAGGTTGCTGTACTGTCCCCTGGGACAGGTAAATCGGCTATCAGCCAAGCTTTCGATGAAACCTTGGTTCAGGGACATTTGTGTCTAGAACTAATCAGAAATGACATAGTTTTTACAGACTCAAAGAGCCCCTCTTCAGTCAAGAAGTGGGAAGACACACACAACGACAGTGACCCGTCGCAGTCTGTACAATCAGACACACCTGCGACTGCGCCGACAGTTGTGACACACCTGAATTACACGGAAAGAGGTAAACGTAAGAAGATACGTTGGCCAAAACCTAAACGATTCCTGTGTACCGTCTTCTCTCAGCTGCGCGAACAGCTTAAACTAAACGGTGGCATCCTAACTTGTGCCCATGGACGGACGTCCTCACCTGTGCTCGTGGTCCCCCATGACCAAAGGGGGGTGATGTTAGGCCATGCCAAAGACAAAGATTTGAATGTACACCTCAGAAACACTTTTGCTTTCGCCCAGAAAAACCTGGAAAAATCCGCTGAAGGACGTAAGGCGTACTACGACCAGAAGGCCTCTCACAATGAACTCCAAGTGGGAGACAGAGTCTGGTACTATACGTTCGCCCCAGCAACCGGGAAAGGAGGGTCCGAGACCGGAACTCTCGCCCGCAAACTAATGCCCAGGTGGACTGGACCTCATCTGATAACAGACAAAGTGTCCTCAGTCGTCTACGAAATCAAAATCAGCAAAGGCCGCAAAGAGCCAATTGCTAAATGGGTACATCGAAATCAGATCAAACCTTACAAGGCGTTCAATGACTCCACAAAAGACAAAGATCTCACAAACTCACCGACTTCATGGGATAATAAGGTCGTACAAACACAAGTTAGTAAATAAACTAATCAGGTTTAAACTACCATATTTCCCACCCTATAAGTCGCATTGTCCAACTTGAACTTAGAAACGCTAAGTCTAAAACCCACAACAAAAAACTAACCTTAACAACCGTTTAAATCCACGAGATTTAATTTGACCTCGGTCATAAAGTTGAGACCTGTTTTTCTTGTGTGTTGCACTTTGGAATCTGACGACAAGAGTGTGTCGAAGCAGTGAAACGTTGTTTCCTTGTTGTTTAGTCATTACTGTTGTCATTAGTTGAGATATTGTTTGGTTCTGAACACTCCCAGCCAAAAAGGTTTTGTATTAACATTGGTTAATGAATGATATGGATTTAACTATGCCAACATGCAGTTCGTTTTGTTAAATCTCAATCGTCGAAGAGTCAATGTAGTTTAAAGCTACTCAAGGTACCATAAACTACATTGACCTCACAATTTCTAAATTGAACCGATTCGATCGTTTCTATTCTAGATTATCTATTCATTTTGATGAGTCTCGCCATAGACTTCAAAATTTATTAGGAATACCAAATCCTACGTCGTTCGTCTAAAAGACAACAGACATTTAGATCAAACTATATTTCATTTTTCTACTTTAGTTTAACCTAAACTAATTAGTGAATGGAGGAATAGTTTGGAATTAGAGGCCTTCGTTACAGAAGCCCTCCAAAATTCTATAGGTATAGATCCCTATATCTAATTTACAGAATTGATCCACCCCTTAATTAGTAAGTGTAGCTGTTCTAAACCATGATAGCTTACATACCAGGTGCATATAGGTAAGGCTTAATGTAAAATCCCAATCATAAGCCCACCTTAAAAAACCACATAATTGCATGACACATAGAACCAGAGTGGCACTGACTGGAAACCAACCAGCCAACAACCTTCGATGTGGGGACCTGCAGCTCCAACGCTTGGTCTTCAACCTTCATCCAAGGGTCGCCTCCTCTGCGTCAATCGAGGGATCCCCTCTACATGCTGATTATGAAAACAATTGTTGCTGATCAATCAACAAAACTAATCGTTGTGGATTTACTGCTGTGGAATTACCGCTGTGGATTATAAGACTTTGCTTTCCAAGAGTTAACAGACTTTGTTTTCCAAAGGATTAAAAGCTTTTCGCAATGGGATTACCTCCGAACAGTATGGATGTTACGGCTGGCTCAGGCCGAACACATTAAATGGACAAAGGACACAAGAAGGCAGAATGTAAAAATAAAAAGCTTTATTGAAAACTGCCCGACTCCTCCCTCCAGGTGCGGAGTGCACCGTCTTCTGGCACAGGGCAACAAAAAGGGAGCAAAAATAGACAGACAAAAGTACAAATAATTGGTGGACAAGAGTGAGTCAGCCAAAAAGAATATAACGTCCCCAGCGTCGGCCCAACCCATAAAAACAGGGCCGTCGCAGCCTATCTGGAGACGGACTACCTGACCAAAAGGGGACCCTAGGGGTAAAAGAAAAACGATATAACTGGACTACCGATCTCACTCTGTCATTAGGCAAACCAACAAAAACTCCAAACAGCTCCAAAAAGCTCCAAAAGGCTCCAAACAGCTCAAAAAGCTCCAAACAGCTCCAAGCTCAATAATGTTCCTGGTTAAACCAGCTTAAACTAACCACACAGGTCAGCATCCCTGATATCAATTATCATTAGCAGGATCCTAATGTCATCAATGCAGCCTTCAGCTACCCAGTGCACTAAGCACAACAAAAGTCAAAAGATGAGCAAACATTCCTAAGTGCATCAAGCACAGTCAAACTCCACAAGCAAATGAGCTGACACAAATGCAACTAGCAGTCAAGACCAAACATGAGCTAGTAGCCACTCTTTAAGTGCATCTAGCAGTCAAGACCAAACATGAGCTAGTAGTTACTCTTTAAGTGCATCTAGCACAGTCAGGACCAAACATGAGCAATCAGCTACTCACCAACAATCTTCTAGACAGAAGATCAAACTTCCTGACAGGGGCGGGCGGAGAACACCCCACAGTACCCAAACAGTACTCAAACAGTACTCAAACAGCTCAGCAACAAAGCAACCAAACTCTGAGCTCACAACACTCCGCATCCAAGCACAGTCAACTTGAAGTATATATAGGCGTGGCTCTCAGGTGTTCCTGGCTGAACACACACAAGCCTGATCATAATCAGACTAATTAACCACACAAAAGCATGACTGCAGTCAACATACATAAGAACTAAAAGGTGTCAGCATTGGCAGCTTCCTCAGGATATGTAACACCTCCACCACCAGTGTTTTGTATGGGGGAAAAATGTAGTCTTGTGAGGACACCGGCTACATAGCACCATACAAAAAAGGCAAGTTGGGGTAGGGTAATCAAAAGGTTTTAAAACCAAAACGACATCTTGGGTCTGGTTGTATCCTAAAAAGCTTTTGCTTATCAACCCGCCAAACACCAACACCATGTTTGATGAGGTTAATCAGAAAACAAGAGCGTTGTCTCTCATTTGTAGACAGAGGGCAGCTGTTCTCCTCCACTTCAGTACTGGTCAGTACTGGACAGCTCTCTCTGGTTGGCTGTAACAACACCTTTTTGTCAGTTTTAGCAGCTTTGATTTCAGCTACTCTGTAAATACAGAAAAGTGTGTTAGATGCAGAATCATGCACAATACTTCCAATACAAGGCTCTAGCTTGTCATCTCTCACAAGCAAAAATAAAGCATGTTCTGCTGCAGTTCTAATCAATGGTCTCACATAGTCCATCAATACTCTCTCATTCTTCACAGTGGCTGGAACGGGAAAAGAAAGAGCAGGAGGTTTTGTTGCGTGTGACTTCACCTCCTCTGAGATCTTCAGGTCCTCACTTGACTGAACTGGGAGTAGTTCAGTGTCAAACAACTGTAAAAAACAGTCACTGAGATCGACGTCATCTTCTTCCTGAAGATGAAGCAAGAGTTTCACTTCCTCCACTGGAATCTGTTTTTCTTCACAGTCCATCAGGAAGCTATTACTCAAAACAAACTCATCCTCTTCTTCCTCCGGTTGATGTTCTAGAGGCGCCCCCTTCTGTTGAGGTGTGAGAGGCACCCGCATAGACACAGATGATGCATCAAAGTCAGGACATGCTAGGGCTGCTTGAGTGCAAAGCACTGGTGCAGTAACCACCGGATGACAGGCATGTTGAATTGTCAGCCTTCTCAGCCGTTCCAAATCCTCTTGTTCCTGAAGACGCTTAATTTCATCCAGAGCAGCTTGAAGTCTCTGTTGCTCAAGCTCTTGTTCTTTCAAGAGAGCTTGGTGTTTAATCATTAAGTTTCTTTTTTTAATTTCGAACTGCTCTAAAATAAGCTCTTTTTCTTTCCTTATTTGTTCATCATGTTTTCTTTTTAAAGCAGCTTCATTTTCCTTTTCCTTTAGACGCTCTGTATCATTTACCTCAGGAAAAATGTCAAGCATAAATAATTTAGTCAACAGTTCACCTTTAAAATGTTTTTCATGAATGCGGCTTCTTATATCAATGTTGAAGTGTTCTGCCACACTCAACATTTGTTCTATAGTGCAGTCAGCAAAGACCTGCACCGTGGGCTGTTCAATAAATTTCTTTAAATTGAACACCATGATGTGGACACAAACAGCTTTTAAGCTGTACCCCTCTTCTAAAGACTTTCACTGTAAACAACAGAAAAAAAATCCCAGCTGCATTTGAACGCAGCACAATCCAAAAACACACACAGCTGCGTGTTTCAGCTCAATCAGCAACCAGGAGCTGGTCCTGTCAGCTCCAGAGAGTGCAAACTACAGCACATAGCTGTCAACACACACCAAATGTAAAAAAGGAGCAATTATGTTAACTGCGGTCCAAAAACACTTGGCTTCAAAAGACTTCACCACACTCTCAATATTTTAAGCACAAAAAAACTCAATGTCTGCTCAAAACCAGAACAAACAACTCAATGTCTCAAAAATCCAGACAAGGACTCATCCAGACAAGGAGCAAAAGGAGAAAAAGGATCCAAGATCCAGACAAGGAGCAAAAAAGAAGAAGGATCCAAGATCCAGACAAGGAGTCAAAAAGGATTCAAGATCCCGGACAAGGAGTCAAAAAGGATTCAAGATCCCGGACGAGGCCCCCAAAATATGTTACGGCTGGCTCAGGCCGAACACATTAAATGGACAAAGGACACAAGAAGGCAGAATGTAAAAATAAAAAGCTTTATTGAAAACTGCCCGACTCCTCCCTCCAGGTGCGGAGTGCACCGTCTTCTGGCACAGGGCAACAAAAAGGGAGCAAAAATAGACAGACAAAAGTACAAATAATTGGTGGACAAGAGTGAGTCAGCCAAAAAGAATATAACGTCCCCAGCGTCGGCCCAACCCATAAAAACAGGGCCGTCGCAGCCTATCTGGAGACGGACTACCTGACCAAAAGGGGACCCTAGGGGTAAAAGAAAAACGATATAACTGGACTACCGATCTCACTCTGTCATTAGGCAAACCAACAAAAACTCCAAACAGCTCCAAAAAGCTCCAAAAGGCTCCAAACAGCTCAAAAAGCTCCAAACAGCTCCAAGCTCAATAATGTTCCTGGTTAAACCAGCTTAAACTAACCACACAGGTCAGCATCCCTGATATCAATTATCATTAGCAGGATCCTAATGTCATCAATGCAGCCTTCAGCTACCCAGTGCACTAAGCACAACAAAAGTCAAAAGATGAGCAAACATTCCTAAGTGCATCAAGCACAGTCAAACTCCACAAGCAAATGAGCTGACACAAATGCAACTAGCAGTCAAGACCAAACATGAGCTAGTAGCCACTCTTTAAGTGCATCTAGCAGTCAAGACCAAACATGAGCTAGTAGTTACTCTTTAAGTGCATCTAGCACAGTCAGGACCAAACATGAGCAATCAGCTACTCACCAACAATCTTCTAGACAGAAGATCAAACTTCCTGACAGGGGCGGGCGGAGAACACCCCACAGTACCCAAACAGTACTCAAACAGTACTCAAACAGCTCAGCAACAAAGCAACCAAACTCTGAGCTCACAACACTCCGCATCCAAGTACAGTCAACTTGAAGTATATATAGGCGTGGCTCTCAGGTGTTCCTGGCTGAACACACACAAGCCTGATCATAATCAGACTAATTAACCACACAAAAGCATGACTGCAGTCAACATACATAAGAACTAAAAGGTGTCAGCATTGGCAGCTTCCTCAGGATATGTAACAATGGAATTTCAAAAACTTTATGGGATTATAATTTTTGATTTTTCTTTTCCACTTACTGGATTACTTCAAGATCAAAGACAGTTCAAGGTTTCCTTTCGTGTTGGACCCCATCCCCAAGGACTGGCGATGGCTTCCAAAAGGGGGGAGATGTAGTGGGCATGACCTTGTCCACTTTTAAGACACCTGTGTACTTTTGAACTGTCCAGTGATGACCTTTACTGACCTCTCAGTAAAGCAAGACATTTACTACAAAATCATTCATTTAGCTGTAATCTGATAAATATAGTCACCAAAAGAGACTATTTCTATCTTTGATTTTAGGCTGATGTGATCAAAAGAATAACTTTTGTCATTTTCATGATGTGTGCTTTTAAGCTGTGTCATTCTGTAAGAGTTAAACTGTGTTCACTGCTGTGTTTAAAGGTGAAGCCTTCGGGTCACAGAGACCGGACGGTTTTGTTTAGAAACTCAGAGACAGTCTCATGAGCAGGGCTCCAGCTTTATCTATCTTTTTCCTAAACAAAGCTCTCTCTGCTCTGGCTGTAACCTTGGGTCGCGATAAGACAAGTGAACTCCTCTCTTTGTTCCTGCTTTAAGTTCTAACTGTGCGGAAACGCTTCAGTCTTTGAATGGACAGAGAGTTTGAATGGACAGAGACCTGAAAGCTCTCTGCCTTGCAGCTGGTCAAGCTTGGTCAAGAGCCAAAGACTAACTTGTCAGCTAGAACTGATGGACGCCTCCATCCAGTTCCCCGAGCAAAAGCTCCAAAGTTCCTAATGAACTTTCTTTGAGAAACATCTCGTCTTGAAGTCAGCCAGAAGCTGCCACATGTTTCTGACGGCTGACGCGGATCCGAGGAGACGTTGGAAGTAAACGACCAGTTCAGACGTACGAGGGCCGGAAGGACTCTGTGCACCTGGGAGGCTGGTAATATCTTTATCAGACGCATCGTCAAAAGGTAAAGAGCGGTTTACAAACGTACCTGGGATTTAGCCGAAGTCGGATGGAAAGTGTCATCTCTGGTTACACTCGAGATAAATAACTTAATCTCTCCAACCTCTTATTCCTCCTTTTCCCTTTCCCTCTCAATCTTAAGCTGGAACTTATTTTAAGCTGAAGAGCCCCTCAGACTAAATATGTGTAACATCTAATATTGAAGTCTGTTGTGTTGAATTTAAGTGTGCTGACGTTTTAAATTGAAAGAAAGTGAAATCATGTCAATCAAGTGTAATGGTGTTAATTTAGTTGATTTATTCTAAATAAATGATAGTGTCTCTTTGACATATCAAACTAAGTTAACGTCTTTGTCACTTAATGGCTCTGTTTATTTATCCATCATAAAGATCACAGAGATATTGGGTAAACTGAAAAAGAACAGAATCCGTGAATTTACTATTCAATCTGAATAAGTAAATTAATTAAGGATAAAGAGGTCAGTATTAATATTGACCTCCTCATAATTCTTACATAGAATAGTCATAAATGATAGTTTGACAGCATTTTTGTACAAATAAATCCGTATAAAGCTAGGATTAGTCCGCCCGTGGTGATTTTATTTTGTAAATACGGAAGTTGTGCTCGTTCCTTTTCCTGTTGGTGCGACGTAATCTTCAAAAGTTGACTCCGGCACAGCTCCGGCGTCCGGCAGAAATAGAAAAATTTCTAATTTTGACGGACTGCCGTCCGCTCTCCGCAGCTCGCCGCCGCCGTGCGGAGCCAGTGTAAACTCTGTCATTGATTATAATGGGTGCGTATTTGCTGCGGAGGTCGGACCGGAGCGGGGCGGAACCGCAACGCGTGTGGTGTAATTTTGGTAAGGAAGAGTGAAGCATTACAAGAAATATCAGTTAGGGAAAAAAAATGGATTAGCAGAATTTCTTGTACAAAAATGTACTT
>JBBPBX010002138.1:60129-73009 GCA_038048925.1 Garcialebias charrua | reverse complement strand
CAGTTTCAAGAGTTGACACAGTTGTTCTGTGGAAAGTGTGGTCCTGTTGCTCAGAGTGGTGTCTGATTTTAACCTTAAACAGACCACCTCTACTGCTTCATCAACAGGAATGCACGTAAAGAGTGATGTGACATCAAAAGAGACCATTGTTTCATCAGTCTCCATGATGACATCCCTCACCTTATCCACAAAGTCCATGGTGTTCTGTATGTGGTGTTCTGAGCTGCCAACTAAAGGGATGAGTACAGATGCCAGATATTTGGAAACATTGTAAGTGACCGAGTTAATCATGCTAACAATTGGTCTTAAAGGTACACCTTGTTTGTGGATTTTGGGTAAACCATACAGACTTGGCGTGGCCTCCCCTGGGTACAGTCTGTGGTACAGAATACTGTCAATAGCCTTGTCCTGCTTCAAAATTTTCAGGCAATCTATCAACTTCTTCTTGTAACCACTTCCTGGATCTCTTTTCAGCGGTTCATAAGTGGTTAAGTCACTAAGGAGTGACATAACTTTCTCATGATAGTCTTTCTGGTTCAAAATCACTGTGCATCTTCCTTTGTCTGCTGGAAGAATTATGATGTTGTATATGAGCTTCGACTCCTCCTGCCTCTCAATAAGCTGCTGCCTGCCTTCCACCACTTGCCACTTCTAATGCTTGGTTCTACCTTGGATTACTGGAGAATTGGATCACCACAGTGGCACTCTGTTTACTACTACTCATCATAAGGATTACTTCAGTACAAACAACTATTCATCAAACAACCGTCCATTAAACATCCCCTCTCCTCCTCAGGTGTTCCTGCCCCTCTCATGGATATTATTCTTTATTCACTGAACTGTAAATAAACACTTAAATCGTTCTCTGAGTTCTGGTTTCTGTTCGATTCTGGTCTTTCATTTTGGGTACATCGCAAACATAACAAACTGCTGATCCATTTGAGCATAATCGTACATTTTTTTACCTTTTTAAATGGTCAGTTGGACCTGCCATCTCCTCAATATTAACACAATTTTATATTGTGCTTTCTTATTTAGTTTCTTTACTGCAATTTGTAAAACCTCACCAAGCCGACACGCGTCATTATTGTGCAATACACCCCACGGTTGGGGCACATTGCGCAATAATTACTTGTGTTGACTTGGTCTAATGATAAATAAAGATAATGGATGGATGGATGGAAATTGATTTTACAAAAGCCGTAAAAGCCTAATTAAATTTTTTTTTCTAGGTCGGAAAAACACAGCTGACAACTCTCAGCTTAGATCAGCTTTATTGTCCTTATTAAATAAGGACATTAAAGCCGATCAAATACATCATATTACATTGCAATCCTTGAATAAATCACCAAATATTAATTAGCTACATCTTAATTGTGTTCTAAAAACAACAAAGGTCTTAAACTCACCCCATCAGAAACTGAAAAGTATTCCTGCAGATTTCAACGTATCCCATCAAATGCAATTTCAATCCTGTGTATGTCCTGTACATATTGCAGTTTTGACAATAAAGTTGACTTTGACTTTTGACTTTGATATAAGTTGTCCTGGCGTGTTTTCTTTTCACTGGGATCTTTCTGGTGGATGTTGTCATCTCAGAAGTCAGAACTGTACACCTGTTAGTTTCAAGATGTCCAATAATTCTCATGTCCTGCCACTCTCTTTCTGCTGCTAAAGAATCCGTCTGCACCTTGTACATGAACTCTACAGACAGTTTTCGGCTGCACGACTGTGTCCCATGAAGAGATGTACCTTTTCTTCTCCCGTAGCATTTACAGTCAAAGTTACAAATTTTATCCACTGTTTTCTTCAGTTGTTGTGGCGACAGCTTCTGATATGTTGCACTCCAGCTCCTCCGCTGCCAGTCCAAAACATTCTTCATCTTCCTCATCATCAGCCAGCTTCAACTGGAAACTTGGAATGTTTTCTAAAGTTATGTGGTTGAAATGTCTTCCTCTTCATCTTCTTCTGATTCAGAATCAGAAGTTAGACCGGCATTTTCCTTTGTCAAAAAGTACTGCCACAGAGATACGCTATAACAGCATCGGTTCAGTTCTTCAGCAATGCTTTCTGCTCATTCCATCTTCGTTCAAAAACAGAAATCGAACAGCATGAGAAGCCTACCTGTTTAAGTAACCATGTGTTTCTTTCAAATCTGAATATTGTAAAGGATTATGAGGAGGTCAATATTAATACTGGCCTCTTTACCTTAAAGACCGTGTAAAGTGAAATTAAATGTGTGTTTTTATTTTGTCACATGGCATAAATATGTGTTATTAATCACCCATATAAATCTGACTGATTAAAAACATTGATTTCCTTATAAAATTAAGTCTCAAAAATCATGAAAAAACATGATTTTGCCTTGCTCTAGAACGCTGGGGGCGTGTCGCACGTGGGCGTGGTTTCAGCGCAGTACTGCACTCATGTCCTTTTCCTGCCTTGAGCGAGAGACAGACAAGGAGCAGCAGTGAAAACCTGCTCTGTTTTTATCTGAGTTCTGGCCGGTCACCTCGCATGCGGGGTCTGTGTTGGTGATTAAAAAGAGTAATCACGTTGATAAGTTATCTCATCTCTGTGTCAGCAGAGTCACGGCGCTCTCACACACACACACACACACACACGCGGGGGGGCTCGGATGTGAAAACAGGTGCGCTCCAGCCGCAAAAGACAGAGGGCTGCGCAGCGGTTTTCTGTGTTTATATGTTCATGAAAACTTTAAAAAAATAAATTAAAAACAGGGAGTGCTTCTCCTTCAGAGCAGACCTGCACACCAGGAAATATTTAGAACCTGGTGCAGCCTCGTTGGACATGACTTTAGTTCACTCGTGACAAGTTCATTCCTCCTCCTCGGAGGAGGAAGAATGAATGGTGACAGCTTCAAGTGATCACTTGACTTTTGGCAAAAAAAAAAAAAAGAAATGTCACAATGGAGCAGCTGCAGTCCATGCGTAAAAGGAGTGAGAGTACAGGAGGGAGACGGTCGTCGGTAGCGAGTGACGGCTCCACGAAGAACGCATTTATATGACTGGAGCAGCAGGGGGTTGGGCTATACTAATGAGGACCGCGTGACGAAACGCGGTCACGTTTAAAACACGCCTAAAAAATCCTGAAATAGAAATATGTTTAAACACAGTTTGCTCTATAACTCCAAAATTAATTGAGCTACAATTTTGAGACTTTTTACTCATTTACAAGATTACAATTATCACATTTATAATGTTTATTGAAGAAAATGTTGAAATTCACTTTACACGGTCTTTAATTAATTTACTTATTCAGATTGAATAGTAATTTCACGGATTCTTTCTTTTTCAGTTTACCCAATATTTCTGTGATCTTTATGATGGATAAATAAATAAAGCCATTAAGTGACAGAGACGTTAACTTAGTTTGATATGTCAAAGACACTATCATTTATTTAAAATAAATCAACTAAATTAACACCATTACACTTGATTGACATGATTTCACTTTCTTTCAATTTAACACGTCAGCACATTTAATTTGTAACACAACAGACTTCAATACTGGATGTTAAACATATTTAGTCTGAGGGCTCTTTAACTTAATTAGTTTCCAGCTTAGAATTGAGGGAAAGGAGATAGGAGGAAGATGGAGAGATGGTTTAAAGGAAATTGTCTTGAGCATGTTACCAAAAGTGACACTTCACATCCGACTTCTGCTAAAATCCAGGTACGTTTGTAAACAGCTCTTTACCTTCGACGACGAGTCTGATAAAGAAATGACACCAGCCTTTCAGATGCACAGAGTCCTTCAGGCCCAGTTCGTCCGAGCTGGTTCTAGTTTACGTTTTCAACGTCTCCTGGGTTCCGCGTTGGTCATCAGAAAATGCGTCAGCTCCTGGCCTCTGACTTCAAGATAAACTTATTCCAGGAAGGAATAAACAAAGTTTTGAGCTTACGCTCGTTCGAAGTGGACTCATAACAGCCTGTTATTAGTCCTTAGCTGGACGACATGCCCTTAGCGTGTGGCTAAACGTCCATCCAGCTCTTTGGGAAAAGTTCACATCTCTTTGAAGTTCCCAGCAAACTCTGAAGCGTTTCAGCAAAACTTAGAACTTAAAAGAAGATCATGAGAGGAGTGAGACTTGTGTCTTTTTCATTGGTCCATGGACCAGTCGAGCAGTTCACTTGTGTTATCACGACCCAAGGTTACAGCCAGCAGCAGAGAGAAATGTTTAGGAAAAAGACAGAGTAAGCTGGAGCCCTTCTCATGAAAAACAACAGATTAACTGTCTTCTGACTTTCTAAACAAAACGGCCGGGCCTCTGTGACCCGAGACTTCAACTTTAACACAGCAGGAGTGACACAGTAATACTCCATATTAAAAGAATAACAGCATATAACATATATCATGAAAATGGCAAAAGTTATTCTTTTGATCACATTAGAATAAAATCAAAGATAGAAATAGTCTCTTTTGGTGACTATGTTCTCAGATTACAACTAATGGAATAATTTGTAGTAAATGTCTTGCTTTACTGAGAGGTCAGTAAAGGTCATCTTTGGAACAGTTCAAAAATACACAGGTGTATCAAAGTGGACACGGTCATGCTCACTACAATATTATTGGCCGAAACCGGCCAAACAAAGTCTGCATGTTAATCAGCTGTGAGTTACCGATATGCAAATCCCGGCCGGCTTGTTTTAACTCTGAAACAAGCTGAATTCAAACACAAAGTTGACCACTTTAAAACTTCAAAACTGTTTTTTAAATAATGGGGTGGTTTCTTCATAACTTCAACTAGAATATGTTGCCAAAAAACTACTTTTACCATTTTCTCAGAAATTTGAGGTTTTATTGCTTTTTTTCAGTTTAAACGTGCGCAACTTGTTCCTGCTTTTACCGTGGTGTGTCACATATTCATCCCTGAAAGAGTGACCGCTGGCCTGGAGATGAGTGTAGACCGCAGAGTCCTGAGCTGATGATGTTAATCTTCTGTGCTAAGCTATCCTTTTGGCCAGTGGCTGTTTAGTTACCCCGATATAAGACTGATCACAGCCCTCCTGACATTGAACAGCATACACAATATTACTCTGTTTGTACCGGGGGACTGGATCTTTGGGATGAACCAGTCTTTGCCGTAATGTATTTTGGGGTTTAAAATGATGGCCCAGGACAGAAGATTAACATCATCAGGTCAGGACTCTGCAGGTCTACACTCATCTCCAGGCCAGCGGTCACTCTTTCAGGGATGAAGATGTTCACATCCTTGATAGAGAGGAACGATGGTTTGAGAGAGGAGTAAAGGAGGCCATCTTTGTGAAAAGAAACCGTCCATCATTAAACAGAGGTGGAGGCCTCCGGGTTCAACTGTCCCCCTCTTACAATGCTGTTATTGCTAGTATCACTCAGCCCTCTGTGAATAGCAAACAACCATCAGGGTGCTAACGATCCATTGTTAGGCTGATGGTCCTCCTTGATCATGTGAGCAGCTGTTTCGGCTGTCATCAGCCAACTGGTTGATCCACTGTGAGAGGGTGCTATTTATAAGACTGAGCTGAATATAGCAACTCCGACTGAGGAAGTCTTTCGGACGAAAGACGAAATGTTTCTACAATTTTTTTTGCTTTGTTTTGTTTTGTTTTATGAATGTCCAGAGGACCATACTTAGCTTTTTTAGATTGTTCTACCTGGATTATTGAATATGCATCAGGGTATTTTGAACCACTTTGGTTCAAAATACTAGGATTGGCAGGTTCAGGACTGCCTCAGACTTGTTAGAGAGTTTGAGAAAACAGCTAGGAAGAGGGCAGACTACAGGAACCACTTGCAATTCAACCTTAGATGCAGACAAAGTGGCATCATTCCCAAGAGCCTGGAATTAAATTTGTCGGTCAGCGGGCACCGGGCAAGCAAGATCCTTCAGAAGGCACAGACGCAGCTGCTGAATGAACGGGTAAGACAGACCAATTTTACTATTGAGGCCTTGAAGGCCAAAGAAGAGCACATTAAACAAAAACTAACAACGTTCCTAGATCAGACCACACTTCAGCAAGTGATGGACTGTACAGATCAGGCACGCTTAGCACAGCATGTCAAGTCCAAGACTCGACAACAAAACAAATTTAACTTACTGATAACTCGTCAACACCATCACAATTCCAATAACAACACATTCAGTGTAAGACAACACTCCGCTACACAGTTACATGCCAGGGAGACAGAAAAGTGGGTGAAGAATTTATCTGACAGACAGCTCACCCAGCCGGAGACAGAGATTCTTGCCAGGGGACTAAACTTTGCAGTGGCACCAAGTAGAATTCCGCTGGTAGAGATGATCACAGCCACTGAGTCAGCCATCCGTAACAACAAAATTAGAGAGTTTGAAGCAGAACAACTCAGAGTCAAAGTTTCAGCCTGTCTCAGTAATGCTAAACCACCACCTTCCAACATCAGTAGAGAAGAGAGGGATGCACTCACCACTCTTAGCAAGGACAAAAACATCATAATTCTCCCAGCAGACAAAGGAAGGTGCACAGTGATTTTGAACCAGAAAGACTATCATGAGAAAGTTATGTCACTCCTTAGTGACTTAACCACTTATGAACCGCTGAAAAGAGATCCAGGAAGTGGTTACAAGAAGAAGTTGATAGATTGCCTGAAAATTTTGAAGCAGGACAAGGCTATTGACAATATTCTGTACCACAGACTGTACCCAGGGGAGGCCACGCCAAGTCTGTATGGTTTACCCAAAATCCACAAACAAGGTGTACCTTTAAGACCAATTGTTAGCATGATTAACTCGGTCACTTACAATGTTTCCAAATATCTGGCATCTGTACTCATCCCTTTAGTTGGCAGCTCAGAACACCACATACAGAACACCATGGACTTTGTGGATAAGGTGAGGGATGTCATCATGGAGACTGATGAAACAATGGTCTCTTTTGATGTCACATCACTCTTTACGTGCATTCCTGTTGATGAGGCAGTAGAGGTGGTCTGTTTAAGGTTAAAATCAGACACCACTCTGAACAGCAGGACCACACTTTCCACAGAGCAACTGTGTCAACTCTTGAAACTGTGCCTACAGTCAACCTACTTCACATATGGGGAGCAATATTATAGGCAGAAACATGGGTGTGCTATGGGGTCTCCAGTTTCTCCTATTGTTGCCAACCTGTACATGGAGGAGGTAGAAAAGAGAGCCTTGACGTCCTTTTCAGGGAGACCACCAAGTCATTGGTTCAGGTATGTTGACGACACCTGGGTTAAAATTAAATCTCAGGAAGTCCAACATTTCACTGATCACATCAACTCTGTGGATAAATATATCAAGTTCACACGAGAAGATGTAAAAATGGCAGGTTGGCTTTCTTGGACTGTGAGGTCTCAGTTTCTGATAGAGGAAATTTGCAAACTGAGGTGTACCGCAAACCCACCCACACAGACCAGCATTTACAGTTTGACTCCCATCACCCTCTGGAGCACAAGTCAGGAGTCATCAGGAATCTGTATCACAGAGCAGACAACTTCTGCACTAACTCAGGAGCCAGACAGAAGGAGAATTCACACACAAAACAGGCTCTAGAGACGTGGATATCCTACATGTGTATATCCTAACTGGGCCTTCCTGAAAGCAGAGAAGAAACCCAAACAGGACGCCAGCCAGCCATCAGGTGAAAAGAAGGAACCCAGACCCAGACCAGTGGTCATTTCGTATGTTGCAGGAGTTTCAGAGACATTGAGACGTTTATTCTCTAAACACAACGTCCCAGTGGCTTTTAAACCCCAAAATACATTACGGAAAAGACTGGTTCATCCCAAAGATCCAGTCCCCTGGCACAAACAGAGTAATATTGTGTATGCTGTTCAGTGTCAGGAGGGCTGTGATCAGTCTTATATTGGGGAAACTAAACAGCCACTGGCCAAAAGGATGGCCCAGCACAGAAGATCAACATCATCAGGTCAGGACTCTGCGGTCTACACTCATCTCCAGGCCAGCGGTCACTCTTTCAGGGATGAAGATGTTCACATCCTTGATAGAGAGGAACGATGGTTTGAGAGAGGAGTAAAGGAGGCCATCTTTGTGAAAAGAAACCGTCCATCATTAAACAGAGGTGGAGGCCTCCGGGTTCAACTGTCCCCCTCTTACAATACTGTTATTGCTAGCATTACTCAGCCCTCTGTTACGGTTCAAAAGTTGAAGGAAGCTCTGAAACGAATGTGCACGTTATTGCAGGTTTATTGTACATATAAGGAGAAATTTTGCAGCTGCAACAGACCTCACTCCGATCACAAAAGTCCACACACGAACTTCGAAGGCAGGACCAAGTTTATAAACCTCCGGATGTCGTCATCGCCTCGTGGGACCACCCTGGAACTGGGACTGCCTTGGGAACGCCTTGGAACCACCCTACTCTACCACGTGGCCTGCCTTTCTGCCAATTAAACTATCAGCTTCAATGTAAACAAAAGTGTCGGGGCTGTTGATTGGTGCAGGCGTGTAACTGAAAAACTATTCCCTATTGAAAATAAAACCCGGAAGAAAAGGTTCCGCCTTGTATCACAATTCACATTATATGGCAGAATTTAAGTAAACACAAATCATAGAACATAATATGTGGAATACTGATAGAAATATATTTCACCTCTGTGAATAACAAACAACCATCAGGGTGCTAACGATCCATCGTTAGGCTGATGGTCCTCCCTGATCTTGTAAGCAGCTGGTTTCGGTTGTCATCAGCCAACTGGTTGATCCACTGTGAGAGGGTGCTATTTATAAGACTGAGCTGAATACAGCAACTAAGACTGAGGAAGTCTTTCGGACGAAAGACGAAACGTTTCTACAACTTTTTTTTTGCTTTGTTTTGTTTTTTGAATGTCCAGAGGACCAGACTTAGCCTTTTTTAGATTGTTCTACCTGGATTACTGAGCATGTATCAGGGTATTATTTGTTTGTTTTTAATTCCTGACTAAAATGAGTTGTACTCATAGAGGTTTGGTAACTTGCTCTCAACAGGATGCATACACAGCAGCAGCCACCATATGGGAGGTGTGTCTTTTTTATATATACAGCCAGCTGGAGCTGCTAATGCATCAGAGTCCAAGTGAGCAAGCATGACATATACTGCTGTTTTTAAATTGCAGGCCACACAAGCCCCAATGTTTTAAATGTGGGGTTTACATTTAAGGGTTCCTGTTTTCTTTTCATAAAATAAGCCTCAGCTAATTAGCCACAGAGTTGAGGAGACTTGAGACTGAACATCTGAATGAAGGGCAGGTCAGAAGGACCAATAAAAATATGAACAGGGTTTATGTTCCTCTGGCCAGGGCAGAGTTTTTGGCTCAAACACCTGTCATACACACCCATAAGCAACAAATGCCATTGACAATCTGCTCAAGGACAGGTCTGACCCTACTAGACCCTCTGCTCAACATGCCTGCATCTCTGGCACAAAGCCAAGGGGATTGCTGCACACATGTCAATCAGGCCAGTGAGAAAAACAATCTGGACTCAGCGACTGTGTCTCTGCTGTAAGATGGATAAGCTGGTCAAAGACAAGCTCATGACATTCTCACAGAAACGTGTGTAACAAGATAATGATCTCAAACTATTACACCAATGCTGAGAAACATTTTACACTCTACCACAGTGTGAAGAGTGGAGAGTAACCAGAACTCCATTGAAACACAAGCAGATAACAGATAAACAGTGTGGTTCGATGATATTGGTAGATTACACAAATATTATTCTGTATTTCTGAATGCTAAAATTCTAAATCTAAATATTGTAGTTTTGTAACAGGTTAGTATGGATCAGCACAACACCAGACTCAGAAAAGTATATATTAAAAAGGGTTTATTGCTCAGAAGGCGGCGTCTGGTGGGTCAGGGCCTCAGTTCTGGTCCAATCTATGGAGACAGACAGGCTAGTGACTGCAAAGAGATTCTGTGGGCCTGCAGAATTTTATAAAGAATTTTGGAATATATTGGAACCAATATTTCACAAAATGCTACTTGAGTCAATTATATTTTAGAGGTTTTTCAGTCAGGCTTTAAATCATTTCATAGCACAGAGTCAGCTCTTTTAAAAGTTTTTAACGATATATTCTTGGCGACTGATTCTGGTGACTGCATTGTTTTGGTGTTGTTGGGTCTATCAGCTGCGTTTGACACAGTGGATCACAACATTTTAATCACACGTTTAGAACAGTGGGTGGGCATTGGTCATATAGCCTTAGACTGGTTTAGATCTTATCTGAACAAGCGTACTTTTTGTGTCTGTCTTGATGGACATAGGTCCTCCTCTGCTCTGCTCTCATGCGGTGTTCTGCAGGGCTCAGTTTTGGGCCCTCTTCTATTTTTGTTGTACATCCTTCTACTTGGTTCTGTTTTTAGGAAATACAGGATTGCTTTTCATTGTTATGCAGATGACACACAGATGTCACAGATGTATCTTTAAAGAAAGCAGACTCAACCTCTCTTCGGTCTCTGTTCTTATGTTTGGAAGATTTGAAGGCCTGGATGGCCATAAACTTCTTGAGACTTAACGAAGACAAAACAGAGGTGGTGATTTTTGGCAGTTCGACTGAAGACTCTCTGTCCAATTGCTCCTTGGCTCAGTATGTCCGGCCAGTTGTTACAAATCTAGGGGTCAAGCTGGATGCTGGTCTTAGGCTGGAGTCTCAAGTTAAAGCAGTTGTCAAATCCAGCTTCTTTCATTTGAGGCAGCTAGCCAAAGTAAAAGCCATCCTTCCTAGACAGCACATTGAAACAGCAACCCATGCATTTGTGACCACACGGCTGGATTACTGTAATTCGCTTTATGTAGGTATTAGTGATTCATGTACTTCCCAGCTTCAGAGGGTTCAAAATGCAGCTGCACGACTCTTAACAGGTACACAAAAATTTGACCATATTTCCCCTGTTTTGGCTTCTTTGCATTGGTTGCCGGTGCGTTACAGAATTCATTTTAAAATACTTTTATTTACTTTTAAAGCTCTAAATGGCCATGCCCCTCCATACCTGTCAGAGCTGCTGCATTACTACACACCCTCTCGTTCGCTCAGGTCAGCTGACCAGTTGCTTCTGAGGGTACAGAGGACAAAGCACAAGCTTAGAGGGGACCATGCTTTCTCTGTGGTAGCTCCTAAGCTCTGGAATGACCTTCCATTAGACATAAGACAGGCCTCTTCACTTGCTGTTTTTAAGTCTCTTCTTAAACCCCATCTTTTTTATTTGGCTTTTGGTACAATCTGAGATGTTTTAACTTTGTTTTATTATATTCATAATTTATTATTTAAGTACTGTTTTTAGTCCCTTGATTGCATTGTAATTTATGATTGTATTGTATTTTATGATTGTGTGTATAGCACTTTGGTCCTGTTGGGTGCATAAAGTGCTCTATAAATAAAGTTGGTATGGTATGGTATGGTAGAAGAAAATGGCAGGCTTCCAACACATATGAATTCAGCCAACATTAGTCTCCTTTTAAAACCAGGCAAGGACCCAGTATTGTCTACCAGTTATCGTCCTATCTCTCTTATTAATATTGATGTTAAAATAATTTGTAAAGCCCTCTCTAAAAGATTAGAGAAGATAACTCCTTTCAATCCTTCAATTCATCCTGACCAAACTGGATTCATAAAAGGAAGACACTCAACCACAAACACTCGCAGATTATATAATTTAATAGAGTATTCATATAGTAAAAATATTGAAACAGCTATTTTATCTTTAGATGCAGAAAAATCATTCGATAGAGTAAATTGGAATTTTTTATATGCTACCTTGATTAAATTTGGATTTGGAAACTATTTTATTAATTGGTTAAAAATATTATATAGCTCACCAAAAGCATGTGTCAGGACAAATAATCAAATATCTTCAAGCTTTTGTTTACAGAGGGGCACCAGGCAGGGATACCCACTTTCACCCGCACTATTTGCTATTTTTATTAAACCTTTAGCAGCAGCAATAAGGCAAACTGCTGATATTAAAGGCATACAGTGTAAAAGTATAGAACATAAAATTAGTCTTTATGCTGACAATGTTTTACTTTTTCTTCAAAACTCAGAAAACTCTGTATCTAATGTTATCAAATTAATAATCTTGTTCTCAAAAGTTTCTGATTATTCTATAAATTGGTCAAAATCTACAGCTCTTCCAATAAATTCCATGTTTAATACTTCTGTCAATGAAAGACTACAATCAGGTAACATTACATTCATTCAACCTTTATTTAGTCAGGTAAATCTTTTGAACCTCATGGGCTCATTTACGAAAGCGACCTGCTAAAACTAAAGAACAATGAACAGCAGTGGTAGAATTTCCTTAAACAATAAACAATAAACAAACAAACAATAAACAATAGAAAACAAAAGAGAGAAAAAAACAAAAGAAAGTTTTTTTTTTAACAAAGTATCAAAAAACTAGCAAAACATTATAAGGTAGACGTATAAAATCAAAGACAGGAACAAATCTGCATTGGTTTTTGCCAGGATTCCAACAGATTCTGAAAACCATTTAGAGAAGTCAAGGTCGAGAGCTTCAGATCTTTTTGTAAGATATTCCATGAAGCAGGAGCAGAGTAGGAGAAGGCCCTTTTTCCAAGTTCAGTCCTCACTGACGGAACACTGCAGGTAATCATGTCCTGAGAGCGCACACTGTAGCTGCACTCACGCAAAGACATGTAGGAGGAGATGTATGAGGGCAGCAGACCAAGAAGTGATTTAAAGATGAAAATGTACCAGTGGAAGAGTCTGCGTGAGGTTAATGATGTCCAGTTAACCAGTGAATACAGGGTGCAGTGGTGGGTACGATAATCACAACCAGTTATGAATCTTAGTGCACCATGATAGACAACATCCAACATCCGCAGGGTGCTTGTAGGAGCATTCATGTAGAG
>JBBPBX010002138.1:9468-45361 GCA_038048925.1 Garcialebias charrua | reverse complement strand
TTAACTGTCTATTGTTGTCACTGTTGTCATCATTCTTTGTTTGTAGCCAGGTCTCTCTTGTAAATGAGTCCTCGAGGCTCAATGAGATGCATAAATAAAGGTTGAATGAAACGTGCAGTTAAAAAGTTTATATGAAGATTCCTTTTAGAAATATATTTGATTGAAATGTATTTTATATTTAGCAAAAAATAGTACTTCATAAAGTGCAACAAAATATATTTTATAACAATGTACTTGAAGTATATTTAGATAAATCTATTTATTTAACAAGAAAGTTCATTCTCAATAGTCCAGAGGTATCTATTTACAGTATTTTACATTTTCAGGTTCAGGAAGTGTTACACCCAATCACAGAGGACAGGAAGACTGCAGCCAATCATGTGTCGTGGTCTGGATCCTCCCACCGGCTGCCAAAAGTCTGAACCGTGAGCGAGAGGGAGAGTCTGTCAGTAGATACATTTTGCACGCGAGAGCAAGTAGTTGTCCTCCGAGCGCACGTGCGCGCGCTTGGATCTCTTTTCTACGCTCGCGCTCATCCCCATTGCGCGCGCAGGGCTGATTTGCGCTCGCACGAGAGTAATTTGCTCCCTCTAGGCATGTATTTGCTCTCGCGAGATCTGTATTTGTTCACGCCCCTTCTGTATTTGTCCACGCCCATTTTGCCATCGTCCTGTCTCCATACTTAAGGCTCTGGATGTTGTGGGGCTGTCTTGGCTGACACGCCTTTGCAACGTCGCATGGACATCAGGGGCAGTGCCACTGGATTGGCAGATTGGGGTGGTGGTTCCCCTTTTCAAAAACGGGGATTGGAGGGTGTGCTCCAATTACAGGGGCATTACTCACCTTAGCCTCCCATGTAAGGTCTATTCAGGGGTACTGGAGAAGCAAGTCAGATCGTTGGTCGAACCTCAGATCAGGTCGAACCTCAGATCCAGGAGGAACAATGTGGGTTCCATCCTGGCCGTGGAACACTGGACCAGATCTTTACCCTCACTAGGGTCCTCGAGGGGTCGTGTGAGTTTGGCCATCCAGTCTACATATGTTTTGTGGACTTTGAGAAGGCATTGACAATGTTCCTCGGGGTACACTGCGGGGGGTACTCCCTGAGTATGGGATCGGGGTCCCCTAGTTACGGGCTGTTCAGTCCCTATACAAGCAGTGCAAGACTTTGGTTCGCATTACCGGGTAGTAAGTCGGACCCCTTCTGAGTGGGAGTTGGACTCGGCCAGGGCTGCCCATTGTCACAGATTCTGTTCATAACTTTTATGGACAGAATATCTCGGTGCAGCCAGGGGGCGGAGGGAGTTTGGTTTGGTGGCCTCAGGATTCCATCTCTGCTCTTTGCAAATGATGTGGTCCTACTGGCGTCATCATGCCGTGATCTTCAGCTCTCACTGGAGCGATTTGCAGCTGTGTGTGAAGCATCTGGGATGAGAATCAGCACCTCCAAATCAGAGGCCATGGTCCTCAGTCGGAAAAGGGTAGATTGCTCTCTTCAGGTCGAGGTTCTGCCTCAAGTGGAGGAGTTCAAGTATCTCAGGGTTTTGTTCAAGAGTGAGGGAAGAATGGAGCGTGAGATTGGCAGACGGATTGGTGCAGCATCTGCAATATTGCAAACTCTGTACCCGTCCATTGTGGTGAAGAGGGAGCTAAGCTGTAAGGCAAAGCTCTGTTTACCGGTCAGTCTACGTTCCTATCCTCACCTATGGTCATGAGCTCTGGGTAGTGACCAAAAGAATAAGATCACAGATACTGGCGTTCAAGTGAGTTTCCTTCACAGGGTAGCTAGTAGGGGTGTAACGGTACGCTAAAATCATATTTCGGTTCGGTTCAACTACAAGGAGGGTTCGGTTCGGTGAATTTTCGGTACAAAAAAAAAAAAGACAAAATAAAGACTTACAAAATGTTTATTTTGAAAATATGCCAAAAATACGTTTGTATTGTATTGTAGTAATAAATAAAAGTGACCCATTTGGATGATATTTCAAATAAACAGCACTCTACAATAAATAAAACATATTAACAATAATATAAAGTCCAGTTGATCCTGTATTGAACGCCTTTTTTGATATTAACAATAATAAAAATCTTAATAAATGCAATAACAGTCAGAACCAGAACAATAAGCAGCAACAGACTGTTTACAATCTAACTAATCAAGTTTTTGTCCAGTAGCAGCAGTGTGGCTGTATTTGTCCTCATTACTGTACTCACAACTTCTTCTTGGACCTGTTCCTCCAGGACAGGTCCTGGAAAAGTTCAGAGTTCAGTTCAGTCATCACACACTTCTTAGCTGCAGGTGGATTTCCCTGAAGTGGAAGAGAGAGCAGCTACCTCTGTCACAGACTGGAAATAAAAAACAAAAGAGGTAAAAAAAAAAAGTTAATAAGATTATGATTTTAAATTAAAAAAAGATTATTTAGATAATAATAATAAAAGAACAATACCTCTTGAACGGTTGAATCGCTCACTCTTCATCATCATGGCAGGGCTTTAATCTGGTCCAGGGCTTGTTGACAACATCAGTTAGTTTTTTCATAAAGAGCTGAACTTTTTGAAGTGTTTACGTGATGAATGTCTCATAGTGACGCTCAGTAACTTTAAAGCCTGTGCATATAACAACGTTCAGACTTAGATCCAGATCTTTAAAAACTCCTACAGTTTGTGTTATTGCTCTGGACCGCTCTGATTACCTGATGAAGTAGTTTTAATGCAACTGCTGTTTCTTCGTTTACGTTCGGATGACATAGTTTCCAGCGCGTTCACGTTAGACGTGTTGCTGCTGCAGAGTCTTCATGAAACAAAGTCCACACAGCTTTGAATGTGCGCTCGTCTTTTAACAAGAAAGCTATAACGTTCACAAACAGGAGACCGCACGAGATGCTAACGGCTAAAAGCTGTGCGTGCCGCGCGAAAATAGCTCCGTGCTGCAACGCGCCCAGGAAATTTTGTTCCGCGGTGCATATACAGGTAGTCCCCGACTTACGAGCGCTCTTACTTACGAGGTCCTGTACTTACGAGTATGCATCTCATTAAAAAAAATATATATATTTATTTATCTATTTATTTATAAATGAATACATGTACAGTACTGTACAGTCACCACGCACTTAGCCTATCCTAACACAGTTTTTAAAGATGAAGGAGTGAGTTGAATCGTCTCCCTTTCACATAAAGGGAGCTAGCTCCCTTTATGGGAATGGAGCCTGCAGGGAGGAGGGACACAATTCAACTGACTCCTTAACTGTGTTAGGATAGGGCTTGGTGACTGTACAGTGCTGTACATTTATCCATTTATAAATAAAAAACAATAAAAAAAACTGTATATACAGTACTGTATATTTTTAATAAATAGATAAATGTACAGTACTGTACAGTCACCAAGCACTTAGCCTATCCTAACACAGTTTTTAAAGATGAAGGAGTCAGTTGAATTGTCTCCCTCCTCCCTGCAGGCTCCATTCCCATAAAGGGAGACAATTCAACTCATTCCTTCATCTTTAAAAACTGTGTTAGGATAGGCTAAGTGCTTGGTGACTGTCCAGTACTGTACATGTATTCATTTATAATTAAAAAAATAAAAAAATAAAATAAAATAAAAAAAATAAAAAAAAATTTTAACTATGTGATCTTACTTACGAATTTTTTACATACGAGCGCCCCCTAGGGACAGAACTCGCTCGTAAGTCGGGGACTACCTGTATTCCCCTGTTAATAACGTTTAATGAGTGAAAAAATAACCGAAACGGTACACAGGTGGACCGAACCGAACGTGGTGTACCGAAACGGTTGGGTACACCCACTTGTACCGTTACATGCCTAGTAGCTAGACTCTCCCTTTGAGATAGGGTGAGAAGTTCAGTTATTCGGGAGAAACTCGGGAGTACAATCACTGCTCTTCCACATCGAGAAGAGCCAATTGAGGTGGTTCAGGCATCTGGTAAGGATGCCCCCTGTGTCATGATCCAAACGCAGTCTGACACCCTGGACGTCTCCCTAGGGAGGTTCTTCGGGCATGTCCAACTGGGAGGAGACCCCCGGGGAAAACCCAGGACACGCTGGAGAGACTGTTTCTCAGTTGGCCTGGGAATGCCTCAGGATTCCTCGGAAGGAGCTGGCCCAAGTGGCTGGGGTCAGGGAAGTCTGGGCCTCCCTAGTGACCCGACCCCGGATAAGCGGAAGAAAATGGATGGATGGAATTTAGGATAGGAAAGTACAGTAACTACAAAATGTGTTTTCTGTAAGGCTGCAGGAGGTCTGAACTGTTGTTAAGTTTGACCAAAATTAAGAAATTCTATAATAAAAATAAAATTGCACCAAAAAAAATTTGCATTGTGAAACACAGTAGCTCTGTCAGTTCAAATAACCAACATCCAGCATTACACAAAGCCCCGTCCCTCAACACCTACTTAACCAGTCATCAGATATGGCTGATCTGTTGTCACTACATGAACTTAGTTAAAAGCTAAAAACATCAACACAAGACAAAACGGGTTAAGTGCAGAGACCAAAATTGAATTAAAAAAAAAACATCAAGTGGGACATTGTGGCTGTACTGCATGATGAAATATGATGTACCGGTATTCTCATGGGGCAGACTGTTAGAGCCTGCATGGATCTATAAAAAAAACTTAAAACTGCTGTCAACTCCTTTTCAAAAACCTGCTATTATCCTGTTATTACCCGTTATTCATCGCTTGCATGAAAGTGAGACAAGCATGCGTGTATGCTCCATTCTTTTCTCCAATATCTCCTCTGGGCTTTCCACTGACCTGACTGTCACACAGGCAAATATTTTACCCCATCAGCACCTCTCTATTAGACGCCTGAAACCGTTCATGTGACAAAACCTTCACATTCAACCTGTGTCATATTGTGTTTGTTCAAAAACCAATTAACCAACCATGACTCATTGTTGTTAAGTCCCGGAAAGAGATGACCCTGAAGCAGAGCTTTTTCCATGCAGGTGGTCTTAAACATTTAACATTATTCAACAGTCGAAAATATTATGTTAATTCTCTGTTAGATGGTGAACGCTTTGTTTTTAAAAAGCCATAGCCGTTTTAACCATTTGTCGTTTTAATCTTTGAAATGTCTAAGCTTCTATTCTGATCGTTTTATATGGTTTAAATTTACAAAAACAGCATGTAGCCCTAAACTGCAAACTATTTTAAATGTTTAAACCACAAGAAAAATGTCAGTTTCCAAGACGAATTAAAGAACAATCTTATTCTGCCAAAAATCAAACCACAGGCGAGAAGACAAGAATCCATAGCGCCGACATCTAAATCCAAAAACAGACCAAAAAAAAAAAAAGATTATGTACTAACATTTAACACTTGTAAACATGCCAGGAAAAATACAGTGATTTTAGCTGAAACTCCAGTTTGAGGATGTCAACAATACATTTTAAAACACCACAATGGTTGTTTCCTGTTTTTTTTTTTTTTAAATAATACAAATAAACATGTTTCAATACTAGGTGATACTGGGAGATAGTAGCAGACCATTCAATATTCTGATCAATAATGGAGACAAGTAGACAAAACAGCAATTTAGATAAGTTGTAGATGATTACTGAATCAATGACAGCTTTGATTAGGTTTTTCTAACCTCTTAGCTCCACAGCTGAGACTTTAAATACACAACACACATATTGGTATTTATTACAAAGTCATAAATATGGTTTATTCATGCAGTCATTGAGAAGTATGAGCAGAAACAAATATGATTAGTCACAGAAAACCAACTATTTCATTATAGCCACAAGCATCTTAGTGCTTTCAGACCAGATGCACTTTGTGAGTCAAATTTGACAATTGGAGCTTTATTTATACCACAAAGTAGTTTAGAAACCATCATCAATTAAAAACTGTCTCAAAGAAAAATATTGACAGAATGAAACCAAAATGTGCCTTAAATAAATAAAAAATGTTGCAAATATAATAGGAATAAAAACATGCAGTGCTTCTTTATCAGTTGCTTGCAACATTCCTACAAGGTTAGTCTCACATGTTACAGGAATACGCAGATAAAAGTTGTTTTACATGGGTAATCAGAAATTGTGAACATCTGGGTAAATATGGGGGGAGGAGAGCAGACATAGTGCAGGGACAGAAACCAAAAACAGATAAACCAGAAACTACGGCACAAACAAAGCACAAGCTTATTTTACTCTTGGAGTTAGTTTCTCAAACGGGATTCCACAAAAACAGGGCATTCCACGGCTCACTTGATTATCCCTGCTCTCGCAGACACGCCCAACTGAAAGGAATCAACAAGAAACACGCCGGCGTCAACGAATCAGTCTGGCCCAAACTTGGGCAACTGACTGAATGCATACGTTGCTCCCACATAAAAACAAAACGACGATCTGATGAAAGTCTGTTTCAAAACTCACTATAAAAAGGGGAACAGTGCTGAAATTCAAGTTGTTAAGAGTTTAAACGATTATTACCCTTTAAATCTATCTTATTTCCAGTACTGCTACTATAGCAAACAGTGTGAATCCATCAGCTATCTTCAAATGTAAAAAAAAAAGTCTAGAGATAAAACAGAAAGTAACCCAGCAATCAGTGGTACATAAAGTCCATCAGGCTGAGGAAGTGAAGGATATCAGGTTTCTGAGTGATAAAGACTTCTGATGATTGTGTGTGGCCAGCAGATAAAGGGCAGCATTTGTTTGTGGTTAGTTTTAACGTCATCCTGAATGACCTATTCATGCAAAGAACATCAGCACCCTGCCAGATTAGACTCAAAGGTTGACTGAGTGCTCATCATAAACTCCAGAATCAGCATCATGTGCCAAATATTTTGTTTTATCAAAGTGAAGATGATTTTTTTAAATTTGCACTGTAAGCATGTGTTGCCAAGTGAAAACTAATAAGCAAGTATCAGGAAATTGTACATGGCTAAAATTAGAATCTACTACCAAAATACAGTTTTGAGATCCTGATTCATGATCAATAATCCAGGCAGAAAAATCTAAAAAAGTTAAGTCTGGTCCTCTGGACATTCAAAAAACAACAAAAAATTGTAAAAACGTTTCGACTTTCATCCAAAAGACTTCTTCAGTCTGAGGTGCTGTATTCAGCTCATGCCGGGTACCCACCAAACACGTTTCGGGCAGCGGAAGCAGCCGGTTTACATTGAAAGTCTATGTGGAGGCGCGGCGAAACATGACGCGGCACGTTTTGAGCATTTCAAGCAGCGCGGCAGAGCGCGGCAGTTCTTTTCCGCGTACGCGACGCGTCCAAAGCAGCCGATGCCGGAGTTCAAATATTTGAACTTTGGCTGCTCGACGCGTCGCAGCAACCAATCGGGAGAGGCCCTGCTATGTGATGACGCAACGACGACGGGACTTTTTTTGGACTTTTTAAACTTACCCCAACGAGCCTCCATGAAGAAACCAGCCTCCGGTAAGAAACTTGGCATTTTTACAGTTGCCGCTGTCCGCTAGAGCGTACGATCACCCCAAACATAAAAAAAAGTTTTAATCTCAACAAAGACTTTCGGAGCTGCAGTTCGGCTCGTAGAAAACCCACTCAAGTAGTAACGAGGCTCACGAACAGCTGATTTCATCTGCCCGGTGTACAAGAAACAAAGCAAACCCGACCAGAAAAGGAGCCAGACGCTCCTCCCACTGCGCGTCATCAGACGCGTCTTCAGTGTGAACAGACATCTGGTGACAAGCAGCCAACAGGGTGCGTCAGGAGCGTTTTTGATGCTCAAGACGCGTTCGGTCGGTACCCGGCATCAGTCTTATAAATAGCAACTTCTCATTGTAGATCAACCAGTTTGCTGCCGACAGCCAAAACCAGCTGCTCACATGATCAAGGAGGACCATCAGCCTAACAATGGATTGTTAGCACCCTGATGGTTGTTTGCTATTCACAGAGGGCTGAGTGATACTAGCAATAACAGCATTGTAAGAGGGGGACAGTTGAACCCGGAGGCCTCCACCTCTGTTTAATGATGGACAGTTTCTTTTCACAAAGATGGCCTCCTTTACTCCTTTCTCAAACCATCGTTCCTCTCTATCAAGAATATGAACATCTTCATCCCTGAGCAAGTGACCTCTGGCCTGGAGATGAGTGTAGACGTTTATTTTCTAAACATAACGTCCCAGTGGCTTTTAAACCCCAAAATACATTACGGCAAAGACTGGTTCATCCTAAAGATCCAGTCCCCCGGCACAAACAGAGTAATATTGTGTATGCTGTTCAGTGTCAGGAGGGCTGTGATCAGTCTTATATCGGGTAAACTAAACAGCCACTGGCCAAAAGGACGGCCCAGCACAGAAGAACAACATCATCAGACCAGGACTCTGCAGTCTACACGAACCATTTTGGTACAGCACGTTCGGTTCGGTCCACCTGCGTACCGTTTCGGTTATTTTTTTTCACTCATTAAATTTTATTAACGAGAGACTATGCGCCACGGAACTAAAATTCCTAAGAATGTTTCAGCACGGCGCTATTATATTGCAGCCCACGCAGCATTAGCAGCCTAGCATCTCGTTGCGGTCTCCTGTTTGGGAACGTTATGGCTTTCTTATGAACAACACAGACGTGAACAAATCCAAAGCTGTGTGTGGACGTTGTTTCACGGAGATTGGATCTGCCACAGGCAACACGTCTAACTTGTTAATGCGTTTGAAACGTCATCATCCGAATGTGAATGTCTTTTCTACAAGCAATAAAAGCAGCTTGTTGCAAAGACCAATAACAGCAGCATTTACAGGTAACCCTCGAGGTACGACACCTGCGACCTACGGCAACTCAGACTTACGATTTTATCATATTTAATAAAAATATGATTAAAAAAAAAAAAAATTATTTATTATTTTTTTTTTTTTGTGTTTAAAAGTTATTAATTTCATGTGTATAGCACTTTGTTGCAGCTGTGGTTGTTTTAAATGGCTTTATAAATAAAGTATAATTATTAATTTTACGTTTTGATAAGAAATTAATCGTATTTACGCAACTTCCGGTTTCCGCTCGCCACTTCCGGTTGCCATTTTACAACTGTACTGCGGTCAATGGAGCTCCGGAGGCTACTGTCAGCTGGCTCCGTGTGCCCGATCAGGGTTGCCTCATACGGATAAATGAGCTGGAAACACTCGGTCAACTCTGTGGACGTCTCAGGTCCGGAGGAGCAGCCGCGGATCGCCCCGCGATCGGCGGCCACAACGCCGCCCGACATGCTAACGACAGCAGCTAACAAAGCAGCTAACACAGGCGAAGACACCGAGCCGACATGCCGCGGAGGATCCATCTGCGGCCGGGAGCTCGCCGCAAATGTCCGCCTGGCAGTCGGGGCCACCGGCTCAAAGTAAGACATTATATTTTTTATTTTTTTGTGCAGTTCTGTGCGTGTTTATGGCCTTAGTATGTCTGCTTGTTCAGTCTCATGCCATTAAATATGTGTGCGGCGCTCCGTTAGCGGTATAACCGCGACCTATGTCAGAAACGCGGACCTACGATAGGCATGTGTTTTTGGTCCGCGAGGTACGACAAAATCGACCTAAGTCACACACGTAGGTCCCTATCCCTGACGTAACTCGAGGGGTTCCTAACAACTTTTATCAGGTACCGGTAATTCAGATTGGTCCAGAGAAATAACATAAACTGTAAGGGTTTTTAAAGCTCTGGATCTACGTTTGAAATGAATGTTGTTGATGCACCAACTTTAAAGTTCTTGAACCCCGCTACGACATCATCAACACTTCAGCCAAAAAATTCAGCACTTAAGCTAAAACTGATATGGTCAGGCCTCCCTTCGCCTACGTGTGGGGGGACGGGCTCTGACTGTTGTTTGTGCCTATGCACCAAACGGCAGCTCAGACTACCCACCCTTTTTGGAGTCCTTGGAGGGGGTATTGGAGAGTGCGCCTCCTGGGGACTCCCTTGTTCTACTGGGGGACTTCAACGCTCACGTGGGCAATGACAGTGAGACCTGGAGGGGTGTGGTTGGGAGGAACGGCCCCCCTGATCTGAACCAGAGTGGTGTTCTGTTATTGGACTTCTGTGCTCGTCATGGATTGTCCATAACGAACACCATGTTTAAGCATAAGGGTGTCCATATGTGCTCTTGGCACCAGGACACCCTAGGTCGCAGTTCGATGATCGACTTTGTTGTCGTCTCATCTGATCTGCGGCCGCATGTCTTGGACACTCGGGTGAGGAGAGGGGCGGAGCTGTCTACTGACCACTACCTGGTGGTGAGTTGGCTCCGATGGTGGGGGAGGATGCCGGTCAGACCTGGCAGACCCAAACGTATCGTGAGGGTCTGCTGGGAACGTCTGGCAGAGTCTCCCGTAAGACGGAGCTTTAACTCCCACCTCCGGGAGAGCTTTGAACACGTTCCGAGGGAGGCGGGGGACATGGAGTCCGAGTGGGCCGTGTTCCGCGCCTCTATTGTCGAGGCAGCTTATCGGAGCTGTGGCCGCAAGGTTGTTGGTGCCTGTCGAGGTGGCAACCCTCGAACCCGGTGGTGGACACCGGCAGTGAGGGATGCTGTCAGGCTGAAGAAGGAGTCCTATTGGGCCTTTTTGGCTTGTGGGACCCCGGAAGCAGCTGATAGGTACCGGCAGTCCAAGCGGCATGCGGCTCGGGTGGTTGCTGAGGCAAAAACTCGGGCGTGGGAGGAGTTCGGAGAGGCCATGGAGAATGACTTCCGTACGGCTTCGAGGCGATTCTGGTCCACCATCCGGCGTCTCAGGGGGGGAAAGAGGTACGAGACCAACACCATTTATGGTGGAGGTGGCGTGCTGCTGACCTCAACTCGGGATGTTGTGAGTCGGTGGGCGGAATACTTCGAAGACCTCCTCAATCCTACTGGCACGTCTTCCACTGAGGAAGCAGAGCCTGGGGACTTTGGGTCGGGTTCTCCGATCTCTGGTGCTGAGGTCGCCGAGGTGGTTAAAAAGCTCCGCGGTGGCAAGGCTCCGGGGGTGGATGAGATTCGCCCGGAGTTCCTTAGGGCTCTGGATGTTGTAGGGTTGTGTTGGCTTACGCGACTCTGCAATATCGCGTGGACATCGGGGGCAGTTCCCTTGGATTGGCAGACTGGGGTGGTGGTTCCCCTATTTAAAAAGGGGGACCGTAGGGTGTGTTCCAACTATAGGGGGATCACACTCTTAAGCCTCCCTGGTAAGGTCTATTCAGGGGTTCTGGAGAGGAGGGTCCGTCGGATAGTCGAACCTCGGATTCAGGAGGAGCAGTGTGGTTTTCGTCCTGGTCGTGGAACACTGGACCAGCTCTACACCCTCAGCAGGGTCCTGGAGGGTGCGTGGGAGTTTGCCCAACCAGTTTACATGTGCTTTGTGGACTTGGAGAAGGCATTCGACCGCGTCCCTCGGGGGGTTCTGTGGGGGGTACTCCGGGAGTATGGGGTACCAGGCCCTTTGATAAGGGCTGTTAGGTCCCTGTACGACCGGTGTCAGAGCTTGGTCCGCATTGCCGGCAGTAAGTCAGGCTCGTTTCCGGTGAGAGTTGGACTCCGCCAAGGTTGCCCTTTGTCACCGATTCTGTTCATAACTTTTATGGACAGAATTTCTAGGCGCAGCCAAGGTGTTGAGAGGATCCGTTTTGGTGACCTTAGAATCGCTTCTCTGTTTTTTGCAGATGATGTGGTCCTACTGGCTTCATCAGTTCGTGATTTACAACTTTCACTGGAGCGGTTTGCAGCCGAGTGTGATGCGGCCGGGATGAGGATCAGTTCCTCCAAATCCGAGGCCATGGTCTTGAGCCGGAAAAGGGTAGCATGCCCTCTCCGGGTCGGGGAGGAGGTCCTGCCCCAAGTGGAGGAGTTTAAGTATCTCGGGATCTTGTTCACGAATGAGGGAAAACTGGAGCGTGAGATCGATAGGCGGATAGGTGCAGCGTCCGCAGTGAAGCGGGCGCTGTACCGGTCTGTCGTGGTGAAGAGAGAGCTGAGTCAAAAGGCAAAGCTCTCAATTTACCGATCGATCTACGTTCCCACCCTCATCTATGGTCATGAGCTTTGGGTTATGACCGAAAGAACAAGATCTCGGATACAAGCGGCTGAAATGAGTTTTCTCCGCAGGGTGGCTGGACTCTCCCTTAGAGATAGGGTGAGAAGCTCAGTCATCCGGGAGGGACTCGGAGTAGAGCCGCTGCTTCTCCACATCGAGAGGAGCCAGTTGAGGTGGCTCGGGCATCTGGTTAGGATGCCTCCTGGACGCCTCCCTGGTGAGGTGTTCCGGGCACGTCCCACCGGGAGGAGACCCAGAGGAAGACCCAGGACGCGCTGGAGGGACTATGTTTCTCGGCTGGCCTGGGAACGCCTTGGGATTCCCCCGGAGGAACTGCTCCAAGTGGCTGGGGAGAGGGAAGTCTGGGCCTCCCTACTTAGGCTGCTACCCCCGCGACCCGACCCCGGATAAGCGGAAGAAGATGGATGGATGGATGGATGGATGATATTGTCAACAAGCCTTGGAGCTGATTAAAGCCCTGATGATGATGACTGAGAGATTCAACCCCCTCATAACAACTGTTCAAGAAAATATATTGTTCTTTTATTATTATTATCTAATTAACTTTTTTTAATTTAAAATTATAATCTTTTTAAGACACTTAACCCCAAGTTGCTCCCAGCAGGTCAGGCAGCGCCTTGCATGGCAGTCTACCGCTACCGGTGTATGAATGTGTGTATGAATGGGTGTTTGGTTGGTACTATGAAGCGCTTTGGGGTCCCTCAAAGGGGGCTGGAAAGTGCTATATAAGTAAGCTCCATTTACCATTTATCATTAACTTTTTTTTTTTTTACTTCTTTGTTTTATTTCCAGTCTGGGACAGACAGCTTTATTTCTTCCTGTTCGGGAAAATCCACCAGACATCACCTCCAACTAAGAAGTGTGTGATGACTGAACTCTGAACTTTTCCAGGGACAGGTGGGAACAGGTCCAAGAAGAGGTTGTGAGTAATGAGGTTAAATACAGCTACACTGCTGTTACCTGTTGTTAGTGAGCCGTTTTCTCCACCGCTGGAGATATTCACTACAACTAGATCTGTGCTTTTGGCAGAAAATGTGGACAAGTTGGTCTTTTTGGACAAAAACCTAAACCTTGATTATTTAAATTGTAAACGGTCTGTTGCTGCTTATTGTTCTGGCTGTTATTGCATTTAAGATTTTTATTATTGTTAGTATAGTTTATTTATTGTAAAGAGTGCCATTTATTTAAAATATCTTCCAAATGGGTCGCTTTTATTTATTTTTATACAAACATATTGTTTACTTGGCGTATTTTCAAAATAAACATTTTGTAAGTCTTTTGTCTTTTTTTTTTGTACCGAAAATTAACTGAACCGAGCCCTCCTTGAAACTGAACCAAACCAAAATGTGATTTTAGCGTACCGCTGCCTCTTACCTCATGCTGAACCGTCCCATCCCTCACCCCCCACAAAACTGTCGGTACAAACATAGCTACTGCCAACCAATCATCTACTGACCAATATAACCCAGATGTGTCTCCATGTCCACCCCCACCCCTGACAAAAATCACAGAAGAGACAAGCACCCTGCCATGGCAAGTAAACTAGGGAAAACACTAACTATGTCTACATGGACATAAGTAATCGGATTAAATGGATATTCGAAATAAAAACGGGTCATGTAAACGCCCCATTCGATTATTTTTTTGTTTATTCAGCACAATCTGAAAAAATTTGTAATCAGAATGAGGCGGGTGGTTTATGCCGATTCATAATCCAAATGGTGTGCATGTAAACACTTAATCTGTTCTTTTTTTTTCCGATTGTGAAAAACTGACCTGAATGCAAATGTGCAGTCTATGTCATTTCCGCCTGGCTAATGCTAATAATATTAGCATGCCGGGGAAGTAAAACTGGTCGGTGAGTGGCACAATGTTTCTATTAGAAATTTTGAAATAGCTCAAAATTATCTGTGCTACCTGTAGCTCAGTGCAGTAACGTCTCCACTGTCATTAAAACCTGACGCGGGTCAATTTTGAGTGCTCAGGTTTGTTTACGTTCATCCCGGAAGTAAACCGGAAGTAGAACTTCTTCGTTGACCTTTTTTTTTAAAGGAGAGTTTACCACTCTGTGCATGTCAGTACTTCTGTTCAGAATAAAAGCCTGCTGTATGTAAACGCTTGTCATGAACGGATCATGTCCATGTAAAGGATAACGGATCAGGTCCATGTAAAGGATAACGGATCATGTCCATGTAAAGGATAACGGATCATGTCCATGTAAAGGATAACGGATCATGTCCATGTAAAGGATACATTTGAATTATTTAATCTGAAAACATTTCAATCCGGTCAAATAATTTTGTGCATGTAAACGTAGCTACTGCCAACCAATCATCTACTGACCAATATAACCCAGATATTTACATGGATTTAAGGCAAAATAAATTTTAATCCATTCAGATTTTTTTTTTAAAGTGAATATGCTTTATGTTCTTGTTAAAAAAACATCTATGTAATAAATGGGTACCTTCTCAATAACAAGTGGTGATTTTGCCGCCTACTCAATTGTCTGGCACCGCCTACTCTGACTGATGATTATTTTTTTCCTTTGGAGCCAATCGACATGCCTGCGTGTGATAGTCACATGACCAATTTCAGTCGCCCTAGTGGGAAAAACATTGCATCTCAGCGTCTGCTCCCTCTATCGTTATCCGAGGAGGGAGACCCACCCCGTCAACAGAATTGAGCGCCCCGCCTACCAAATCCACCCCAATTCTGCTCCGCCACTTCCGGATGGGGAGCGGAGATTAGCAAAAAATTTAGACTCCAAACTTTGCACAATAAAAACGTAGCGCTGGCTTTAAAATAGCGCAACGCGTTCCACCCACATGGAACTGTTGAAAGATAAAGAAAAAAGATAATTCATAGTGAAATAATTATTTATTAGATTACTGAAGATGTATATTATCTCAGTCTACAAATTTATTATGACTTCACAACTGTTTTCATGCCCGTGATGCTGGTAAGACATTTCATCAGCGTTTAAACAGTCTGCGTTCACCAACATTTTTGCCGCTGAGAACATCTATGTGTTGATGATGGGAAATGACTCCAGCCTGCTTCTCAAGAAGTTCCTGAGATGGCTGAAATGGTCCATTTTATTTTAAAGAGGTAAGTTATGATATTTCTAAACTGGTAGGAAGGTGAAATCTACACAAATACTGCAGAGTGCACACACACATGTGCACACACACAGAATGAATGGTATCCCCTTGCACATCTTGTCATGTGTACATAATGATCGAAGCAGACAGATCTCTCCCCCTATCACAATGCTCCAGCAGCCATAAACTCAACCTTGCTGCAAACAGCTGCTACAGCCAAACCAGACATCAATTATTCACTACGGCTTTGCCTCAGTGTTTACTTTTGGGGTTTTAGTCTCAGGCCAGAGTGCACAGGAGAGGTGAGAAACACCGGACGGTCTAGTTCAATGTCACTGCATGAACAGGATCGCACTGTGCTAATACTTAAAACCTCACAGACGACACATGCTATAATTTATAGAAGGTCCTCAACCAACGACTGAGTATGTTATTAACAAGTTACTTTTATTACAGTCTTATGTTTAGGCATAGAGCTCCTAAAGTGAGATTTAAAAAAAATAAAAACATTTGGATAGTTTGAAAAGTTTATAATTGAAAAAGGTATTAATTTACAGAAAAATGGCAAATGGCAGCAAATATGTTCAGTTTTTGTGCAGGAAGAAATAAAATTAAACATTTTTTTCTGATAACAGAGAAAAACGGACTGATTTCAAGTTGCAAAATTAAATACATCTCTAACAAAAAAGATCAGTTGTGTTAACAGTCACTGCAGATGGTGATCTCTGTGAAAAGATCAGGTCAAAAACTGTAACTTTTAAGAGCACAAGATTTCTTAAAATGTGACGGGGGAAGCCATATCAGAGATATCTGTGGACACAAAATGTAATGAAGAACCATAAGGTGCGTGGCTGGCTTTGTCCCAGCTGATGCTCCATGTGTCAGGTGGGACACATGTATGCCAGTCCAGACTGTTCGTGGATGAATAAATGAATGGATAAAAAGGTGGTTGCAACATCAAATTCCCAGAAGACCTCCCGGATCAGCGGACTAAAACTCAAGTTGCAGATTATGTTCAGCAGTGGAGGTGCCAAATGACCCGTTTCTTCTGTTAATCCATATCCAAAATTAAATTGAACCAATTCTACTCTGACAGCAGTAAGACATTTTATTCAAACATGCAATCTCCCATTACCCCGGTGTCCCACCAGTTTGGGGAATGGGGTGGGAATGGGATGCAGGATGTGAGACCAGCTGGCCATCAGCTCAGACAAAGAAACCTGCTGAATGTGCTCTGGCATCAAAAAGAAACATATCATTCACACTGCATTTTGTTTAGAGACTCCAGTTTTGAAACTGCTTCCATTTTCATTTCTGACCGGCTGAACAGATTATTACAATTTTGTTTCTCACAACGAAAGTATGGAGTGAATTACAAAGCAAATAAATTATATAAAGTAAGGGAAACAGCGAGACAAAATATAATTGAAGAGAAAGGAGGAAGGAGCAGAGAGGGGGGATTTTTACTGCAGAGAAGAGTGCGAGGTGCAATTTATCTTTACCATTAGCCTAGTTGTAGCTAGTCACTGGGGAGAGACTAGTAGTACACAGAATGAGAACGATACAATAATGAATGCACGTTCTAGATCAAAACGTCTTCATTCTGCACAAAACTCCAGCCAGAGATTCAAACCAGAGTGCAACCATATAAGAATCTATACAGTACACAAATGTAATTCACAAGCTAGATTTCTAGGTTATCAAGTCAAAGTCAACTTTATTGTCAAAACTGCAATATGTACAGGACATACACAGGATTGAAATTGCATTTCTCTCTGTCCCTCGGTGCAACAGTAAACATTTAAACACTAAAACACTAAAACATTTAATAAACATAAGCATAAAATGAAATGATAAAAGTGTAATACTGTCCTGAGTTTTTGCATAGTAGTTTTTGCATAGTAGTAGTATGAAAGTATGAAAAGTTACACCAACACTAAAACACTAAACATTTAATAAACATAAGCATAAAATGAAATAACAAAAGTGTAATACTGTCCTGAGTTTTTTGCATAGTAGTATAAAAGTGTAAAAAGTATATCTATAAAATAAAATGAAAGTTCTGGCATTGACATTTGTAATAGAGTGACAAAGCAGCATATGAAGTTTATGTACACAGTATATTAGGCATGTTAATGGTACTAGTGGGTGTACCGAACCGTTTCGGTACGTCACGTTCGGTCCACCTGCGTACCGTTTCGGTTATTTTTTCACTCATTGAACATTAATATATGCGCCGCGGAACAAAATTTCCTGGGCGCGTTTCAGCACGGAGCTATTATCGCGCAGCTCGCGCAGCCCTTAGCCGTTAGCTTCTCACTGCGGTCTCCTGTTTGAGAACGTTTCTTGTTAAAAGACAAACGCGCACATCCAAAGCTGTGTGGACGTTGTTTCACAAGACTGGCTCTGCAGCAGCGAATGTCTCACGTGAACGCGCTTGAAACTCCGTCATCGGAATGTGAACGAAGAAAAAGCAGCTTGCAACAGCCAACAACAACAGCTGCTGCATTTAAACTACTTTTATCAGGTACATCAGATCAGTCCAGAGCAATAACAAACTATGAGTTTTTAAATCTATGATTCTAAGTCTGAATGTTGTTATATGCGCAGGCTTTAAAGTTATTCATCCTCGCTACGAACACCCATCACTCAAAACGTTCAGAACTTTGTGAAAAAACTAAAACTGATATTGTCAACAAGCCCTGGAGCAAAGCCCTGCCCTAATGATGAGTGAGAGATTCAACTGTTCAAAAAGAGGTATTGTTCTTTTATTATTATTATCTAAATAATATTTTTTATTCAAAATCATAATCTTATTAACTTGGGTTTTTTTGGGTTTTTTTCTCCCAGTGTGGGACAGAGGTAGCTGCTCTTTTCTTCCACTTCAGGGACAGACATCCACCAGAATCTGGTGACCAGATCACCTGCAGCTAAGAAGTGTGTGATGACTGAACTGAACTCTGAACTGTTCCAGCACCTGTCCCACCAAGAAGAGGTTGTGAGTACAGTAATGAGGACAAATACAGCCACACTGCTGCTACTGGACAAAAACTTGATTAGTTAGATTGTAAACAGTCTGCTGCTGCTTATTGTTCTGGTTCTGACTGTTATTGTATTTATTAAGATTTTTATTATTGTTAAAATAGTTTTATTGTAGAGTGCTGTTTATTTAAAATATCATCCAAATGGGTCACTTTTATTTATTACTACAATACAATACAAACATATTTTTGGCATATTTTCAAAATAAACATTTTGTAAGTCTTTATTTTGTACTTTTTTTTTGTACCGAAAATAAACCGAAAATATACCAAACCGAGCCCTCCTTGTAGTTGAACTGAACCGAAATGTGATTTTAGCGTACTGTTACACCCCTACAGTATATGTATGAGGTAGTTGATATTGGTATAGAGGTAAAGTGGCATATGCAATAAGGCTAGTAATATATATATATATATATATATGTATATGTATATGTATATGTACATGTATGTGTATATATATATATATATATATATATATATATATGTATATCTATATATATATATGTATATATAGGGGTGTAACGGTACGCTAAAATCACATTTCGGTTCGGTTCAATTACAAGGAGGGCTCGGTTCGGTTTATTTTCGGTTTATTTTCGGTACAAAAAAAAAGACAAAATAAAGACTTACAAAATGTTTATTTTGAAAATATGCCAAAAATATGTTTGTATTGTATTGTAGTAATAAATAAAAGTGACCCATTTGGATGATATTTTAAATAAACAGCACTCTACAATAAATAAATTATATTAAAAATAATAAAAATCTTAATGAATACAATAACAGTCAGAACCAGAACAATAAGCAGCAACAGACTGTTTACAATCTTAACTAATAAAGTTTTTGTCCAGTAGCACCAGTGTGGCTGTATTTGTCCTCATTACTCACAACCTCTTCTTGGTGGGACTGGTCCTGGAACAGTTCCAGAGTTCAATTCAGTCATCACACACTTCTTAGCTGCAGCAGGTGATCTCTGGTGGATTTCCCTGAAGTGGAAGGAGAGCAGCTACCTCTGTAACTGGAAATACTGGAAATAAAACACAGAGGTAAAAAAATAAGTTAATAAGATTATAATTTTAAATAATAATAAATTATAAATAATAATTATAATAAAATAACAATACCTCTTGAACGGTTGAATATCTCACTCATCATCAGGGCAGGGTTTAAATCAGCTCCAGGACTTGTTGACCATCAGTTTTAGTTTTTTCATAAAGAGCTGAACTTTTTGACTTAAGTGTTGACGTGATGGATGTCTCATAGCAAGGATCAACTGTGCATTAAAAACTTTCAGACTTAGATTCAGAGCTTTAAAAACTCATACAGTTTGTGTTATTGATCTGGACCCATCTAAATTACCTGATGAAGTTGTTTAAATGCAGCTGTGTTGTTAGCGCACTTTGTAGAAGTTGTTTAAATGCAGCTGTGTGGTTAGCGTACTTTGTAACAGCTCGTTCACGTTCTGATGACGTAGTTTCCAGCGCGTTCACGTTAGACGTGTTGCTGCTGCAGATCCAGTCTTCATGAAAAAACGTCCACACACACAGCTTTGTGCGCTCGTCTTTTAACAAGAAAACCATAACGTTAACAAACAGGAAACCGCAGCGAGAAGCTAACGGCTAATGCTGCGCGTGCTGCGAGATAATAGCTCCGTGCTGAAACGCGCCCAGGAAATTTTGTTCCGCGGCGCACATATTAACATTCAATGAGTGAAAAAATAACCGTTTCGGTACAGCACGTTCGGTTCGGTCCACCTCCGTACCTTTTCGGTTCGGTACACCAACTACAACCGTTACATGCCTAGTAATAAATGTAAACAGTAGTATTGAATGAAAGCAGTAGTAATAAATGTAAACAGTGAATGTAAACCGTAGTATGACTATAGGCAGTAATGTAAAACAAACATTAGTGCAAATATAAGAAGAAGTGCAAACTGAATGAGCACATAACTGTGAGTTGAGTGAATAACCCGTTTTGATGACACAAGAGTCCAGTGTTAAAATCTTTGTGTTATGTGGTAGTGTGTGAAAGTTTTTTGTGATTAAGGCAGTACAAGTGGGAGGGAGGGCAGAGCAGGCAGAGAGTTAAGCATCCTGACTGCCTGATGAACAGAGCTGTCATTTAGTCTGCTGGTTCGAGCTTGGAGACTCCTCAGTCTCCTCCCTGAAGGCAACAGGCTGAAGCAGCTGTGTAGTGGGTGTTCTATAACAAATACCGGTACACCTGACTTAGCTTGGGTGAAAACAGTTAACAGGTCAAAAAAATGGGCCAATCTGGGTTACTTAACCCAAGGCTGAAACCACACACAGCCCTAATGCACAGAAAAACACCCAGATTATTATCTGAGCAATTATATGTACTGTATAATACAGAACAACAAGAAAAGAACCCAGAAGTGTGCACCGAGGCCCATAGGCACGTACGCAGGGGTCAAAACTGTGGCGCTGCAGAGCGTTTTCACGGCCGGGTGAAGCCCTAATCTGCCCTTTAGTCACAGTCCTGTTGGCGAACACACAGACGACAGCGGTGACGGCTGAGGATTAAAAAGGTTGCACAGTCATCCTTCTCATTTTATTTGCACACGTCCACCTGATTCATTTAAAAACAACTTTGTTGGGCGTGTCATTACAAATACAGTTAAAATTGTAAGAGGCTCCAATAAATAATCTGAAGCTTGTAAAAGACAGACTGCTGTAATGCTGCTTTTTGAATGAAGCTGTCTCTCATCGCTGGTTCTCGTCTATAATGAGGAAGAAAATCGACAATGTAAATTTTAACTTTGAGTTCCCATTAGGTAATAATACCAGGTATGCGTGAAACCTGTTTCGCAAAGTCACACGTGGACACACCCATCAGGGATTTGCTCCTAGATCAACAAAAGAAAAACCAGGACCAGGTAGATAAGGTGGGTAGAGGCAACGTTAAAGACTTGTTGTTTTGGCTGCAGGCTACTGCGCCTGGAGTTCGCCAGGTTTCTGCAAAAACAAGACTTCGATCAACTGAAACTAACAAAAAAATATCTCATTTTTTTTAGACTGAGTAAAGCCCTAGCAGTGTAGACAGACACTGGATACAAGGGGAGGAGAGAAGGCAATCAGACTGTTGAATGCACCTCTTTGTAACCCGTCATGGGACTTCAGAATGGCTAAAAAGATCATCCTCTTCTCCTCAACATGATCTGTGAGAAAGTTTTAAAAGGAGACAAGAAATTATTATGGCAGAAAGTTTGTGAAAGCACAAAAAAGAAGTGCAGGAAAAAAAGATGTTCACTTTTCACCCACTTAGTACATAAGAGAAATAATCAAGGTGTGCTTACTTCGGTTTTAACTGAAGTAAAAAAAAACAGCAACCAATTATTTCTCATTCATGGATTTGAAGTTTGACTTAGAAAGTCCTCTCATTAATCAATGATATGTCCAATACATTTTAAGAGTATGTAAAAGAAATTTGATTGAAGGAAATCAAATGATGCTAAATATTTAAACAGAAAAACAAAGTAAACCATTGTCAATTTATGCCTCATTTATTGTCATCTTGAATTTAATCAATTGTAAAAATTTAAATAATAAATCAGCTTTCAGCAGTCCCTGCGATCCATGAGCAGGGACTATTTAAAGTACCTTAGGTGCACATATTGAAACTTACAACAGAAAAAAAGACTACTGTATATACTGTCTGGGAATTAAAAAACAGGAATTGTATCAAAGGGGAACTCTCTACGAGCTGCTTACTTATTGAACTCTTTAAACCCTTTCCAAAAAAAACACAACACTAATGGCTGCTACTCTATATTGACTAGAGTCTGCATAAAACTGTGCCCTGGCCAAAATAAAAATTATTTCTATTTTCCTCATATAAAATCTTAAAACTGCAATAATTTTGTAAAAGGAGACGTCATTTCAGCAGGAAGCGTAATCTAACATGCAGTGCAGGGGGAGGCACGTCTCAGCAAACTTAAGAAACTATCAGGACGTCTAAATCTCCATCTGTTCACCAAGTTAAACCCCTACCAGCACAATCCGCCCACAGCGCCACGCTCATACCCTTTACGGTCATCCACTTGTTCTGTAAATGAGTATGTTTTACAATGTACTGTACCTACTTTGAACTGTAATTCAGCCCTGTCTATGTGTTCTTCCAACATGTCCCTACAGATTCATGTGAAACTAGCTCCACCTGACCGGTCAGTTCATCTTTAAATGTGTCCCCGAGTTGGGACAGTTTCAAAGCATTGCCACTGAGCTGATTACTCTGTCAGCGGCATATGTTCTGCACGGAGGTGCAGCAGACAAAAGCACGGCAAATTATCCTGACATTGTGCCATGTAAGGCCGGCTTGTTCACAGACACAGGATAAACCTGATGAAGAAAAACTAACAGATGTTACACTGACAGCTAAAAATAGACTAAAAGGTCTGTTCACAGACTCATCCCTGACTGGAATATACAGTGACAGGAAAGGGGCATTCAAACGTGTAAAGGCATTCAGGGGCTTAGTTGTGAGCTTGTAAAGGTAATGCCACTCATTGTGCAGTCGGCGCTCCTGCTCTGAACTCTGTGTGGGTCTGACCCTTTCATGCCGCTTCCCTCGCTGAAGCCCCGCTGACTCCAAGGACCAGAGAGGGCCCGTACGCTTTGTGTCTGCACGCTACACATTTACTGTGACCACACGAGACATGCTGTCACAACGCATTTACGTCTCTGGGGTGAAGGAAGTCCCGCACAGAGAGACGGTGTTGGTTAGTTGGTCATTTGAAATCAGAGAACTTTTGGTTTGATTATACACGTCATCAAAGCATGTCCCAGGTTTTGGCAAAGACTAATAATTAAAGTGAAGATAGGGTAAATGTTAAGCTAAAAGTGTGTTTAGACCTGCTTGTAATAATTAATGAGAAAACCTGCAGGCAATTCTTGAATAGTTATGTTTAATTTATGGAAGGGAGGGAGGAACAACTTTATTAAACTACATTTATAGTATTTGGCAACTGAATTCCTCAAATACCACTTGTATGGGTGGCTCTATACTAAAGTACAAAAGTTGGTGTCACCCTTATGGTTTAACTAGGAGCTTTGTCTATCAAAACATTTCAAAACTGAAGCAAGTGCAGTAATAAATGTGCCTGCTGCTAAAAGAAAAAATCAGTTCTAGTAAGGATTTCCAGAAGGTACTGGTAGTCATTTGCCAACAATTCTTTCAGTTTCCGCTGACCTTAAAGTGTTAAGGCTCTTCATAAGCAAACGTGCCACTTGTCCCTTCCACCACAATGCTAAGAAATCTGAGAGACTGGCGGCATCTACAACTGGTCAACCTGTTCATTCAGACACCCTGCCAGATCCTGATCACAGCCAGCACATTGTCCGAGAAATGAACAATGCCCTGAACTAAATAAAACCAGGGGTGTTGTTCCACTAGCCTGGACTGGAGAGCTTTAGGGGAACACAGACCAACTATCCTCGTCTTAAAATAAACAGGGTTAGACCAGGAGAACTTTTGTCATATTTCAAATTTTAGGATTGTGGGTGGGGAGGGCTTTACATGTCATTCCACACATGCCTCTATACACAAGATCCAAACTGGATGACTCTCAGTCTCAACTGACCCCAACAAAGCTCTCAACAACCAAGCTCCATCTTACACTAAATATCTCATTGTTCCATATTTTTCTACTATATAAAGGCTTGATTCTGGTTTCCTGAACTATCCCTTATTTATATGGTTATACATATTTCCTCACTCTGCTGCTGCCTTTATTCTTTCTTCTGTCCCTGTTTGCATTTGCAGTTACTGCTTTGTTAATGTGCATTTCTTTGTTTTTCTTCCCATAGAAACTAGATTTGAATTGGTTCTTATGTGCTTAGACAGGGTCTCTTTCCCAACCTCTGGCCAGTCGAGGCTGATAGTAGCTCATCACCTGATAGTAGCTCATCACAAGTCTGGTTCTGCTCATAGTTTCTTTTACTGTTAAAAAGGGAGTCATTTCTTCCCACTGTTGCTTGAGTGCTTGCTCAGGAGGACGGAACACTGCCACACAGAAGATCTGACCCTTGCTGGATTCCTTTACTATAACTTTTACTACAGTAACTTTTTCTTGAATTTCCCCCCTGGGATTAATAAAGTAAGTACCAGTAAGTATCTTTCTACCTAAAATATCTATCTACACATACAGTATGTCAAACTCAAGGCCTGGGGGCCAAATTAGTTGGTTATTTACAAGTTTTTGGAAAACGTGGTGGCATATTGCAGAGGTAATTGAGACATTTAAATTAGGAGTGTAGGAGCATAACAACAAGGAAAACGTGTAGGACAGTGTCTCGAGAGTACCAGAGTTTGACATCTGTGATCGATCGACTATCTATATCTATATATCTATATCTCTATCTATCTATATCTATCTATCTATCTATCTATCTATGGAGTATCTATCCAAAGTATGATATCCGTCTAGCTAAGTATCTATCCAATATATCCATATAAGTATCCATCTATCTATCCAAAGTATCTATCTAAGTATTTATCCAAAGTATCTAAGTATTTATCCAAAGTATCTATCTAAATATTTATCCAAAGTGTCTAAGTATTTATCCAAAGTGTCTATCCAAAGTATGATATCCGTCTAGCTAAGTATCTATCCAATATATCCATATAAGTATCTATCCAATATATCCATATAAGTATCTATCCAATATATCCATATAAGTATCTATCCATATATCCATAGAAGTATCTATCCATATAAGTACTGTATCCATCTATCTATCCAAAGTATCTATCTAAGTATTTATCCAAAGTATCTAAGAATTTATCCAAAGTGTCTAAGTATTTATCCAAAGTGTCTATCCAATATATCCATATAAGTATCTATCCAATATATCCATATATGTATCTATCAATATATCCATATATGTATCTATCAATATATCCATGTAAGTATCTATAATCTATCTATCCATCCATCCATCAATCCATCCAAAGTATCTATCCAAAGTTTCTATCTATCCAAAGTATCTATCCAAAGTATGATATCCATCTAACCAAAGTATGATATCCATCTAAGTACTGTATCTATCCAAGGTATCCAAGTATCAATCTAGCCAAGTCTCTATCTAAGTATCTATCCATATATCTAAAGTATCTATCAATCTATCTAAAAATTTTATCCATCTATCTAAAGTATCTATCAATTCTAACATGTCCAGTTTCATCACTTAAAGCTGCACTATGTAACTTTCTGTAGAGCACAGAACTTAGAAATATTTTCAACAGGCAAAGCATTCTGATCCCTCCCCCTCAGAGCCATATATGGCTCTGAGGGGGAGGCTCTGCTGAGATTCAAATTCAAGCTCTGTTTTTATTGGCTGATTCAAATTCAAGCTCTGTTTTTAATTGGCTGGTTACAAACTCTGTTTTTATTGGCTGTCATTGTCCTGGTCACTCTGTGTTTTTAGTGTTTTTATAAATGCTGATAGAGAAGCAAGGGGACTATAGTTTTTTTCAGAGATTACTTTGTCTAACATCAGTTTGTCAGTAGATAGTGACAGAGTGAAGAAATATGTTAAAAATATATTGTTTGAAAAGTTACAGACTACATTACAATCTTACATACCCCAGCTTTAAACAGATGTCACTTCTAAATGAGCCTTCTAGGCTCATTGTGACGTATCTGTCTAAATAAAGGTTGAATGAATCTATCCAAAGTATATATCTTTCAGAGTCAGAGATTCTTTGTCATTCACACCACATGTGGTACATGTGGTACATGTGGTGGAGCGAAATTATGTACACAGGGTCACAGTTACATCCAACGATAAAATGTAAAAGAAAAACAGTAATAAGATCCAAGATATGAACTAAGAAAAACCTCAACTAAATATACACTAAGCACTAACAGAATAAAAACTATTAACACAATACGCCGAACAGCAGCATGAACATGAGTACAGTATGTGTGAGCAGATGAGCACGAATAAACACAGCAACATGAAACAGATCAGCAGCATGATGTGATTTTACACATGGTTAGATATTCATGACGTCTAACAGCTTCAGGGTCTATCTAAGTATCTATCCATCTATCAGATTCTAAAGTATATATCCATCTATCTAAAGTGTCTATCATTTCATAATGTACCAGCTGTCTTAGTGTGGGTCAGTGAATCAAAACATGCATTTTATTCACACTTTATTCACACTGCTGTGCTCATTCTTCTTTCCAGTTTCTTCACAAATAATCAGGAAATCCTAGTCAGGCAGAGAGTTATAACACAACTGGCTTTGTTTGGTGGAAAGTACCTCAGAATCAAATGGGTGTAACACTAGAGGAACTTCGTAATCCAAGGTCCTGATTCAACTGCAGGGCATGTGGTCAAAGTTTAAAGCTTATGAGGAGGAAGAGACCTTTACTGGGGAAGTATCGGTCAGGTGATATCGCACACGAACCTTTGCTTATCAAACTTCAGCGCGAGCAGGTGGGGTGTGTGTGTAATGTGGCCTCCTCCTTGCACGTACCTTGGGCAGCTCTTTGAGTTGGTTGGCGTCGAGGAGAAGTTCCTCCAGGCTGCGGCTGTAGCGGAATATCTCATCGGGGACTGTTTTCAGGTTGCAGTGCCGCTTGTCCACCGACTCGACGTGGCGGTTGCAGCGCCACAGCGGGATACACTTCAGCATGTCCGGGTGCAGGGTTCGGTCCCCGGTGCTACTGAAACCTCCGCATCAGAGGGTGTGCAAGGTCGCTGGGAGAGAATCACTCAATGTCAAAACACCTACTGTGTGTTCCCACGATGATCCCCAAACAGGAGGCCGGGAATCCACTTAAGAGACACAAAATAATCCCTTCGATCTGTCACCGATATGTATGTACAGTATTCCCACAATCTCGGCTCATTGGACTTGTTTTTTTATGGTTGTCGGGGCTCGTCCCAGCGGTCATCCGGCCCGGAATTGCAATTAACACAAACAAAACCCGAGCACTCCCACTGGGCTCGAAGCGTTTCCTCACTTTCTTGCGCTCGCTTTTCCGCGCAGAGCAACGTTAGCCTGTTGTTGTAGCACCATCCTCGAAAATCAGCCCGAAGCTCCGCAGAGGCTAGCCGCCGTGACATCCGAGCCCCGGAGCAGAGAAGCCGCTTCAACTATCGCAGTCATGAGTGTTGACTGAAAACTGCCGCTTAATAGTCGTGAGGTCGTGGATACACAGCCACGGGCAAGAAGCGGACACCCTCACACGACGAGTCAGCAGAGGTTGTCCCGGTGTAACCGATGCGCTCGGCGGGTGTTAGCAGGCTAGTTGGTTAGCCAACATCGGCTCACTGGACGTTTGTGCCAAATCGGGTTCAGCAAAAAACATTTAAAAACACCGGAAAACCATTTGTAGCAGCGACATCCCTAAAATAATTAAAATAAATAAATAAACAACTAGTGTTCGTTTGAACCCACGGCGGTAAAATCCCAGCAGTGAGAACACAAGCTTCACCACAGCGCTTACCTCCCCTGTACTGAGACAAGGCAGGCCGGTTTGGCGTGTGGGGGGCTGGGCTAGGCTCGAGCTGGAGCACCGCCGCTTAGCGGCTCCACAGCAGAGGCCAAGCGTTACTTTAGAGCGCCATCTACCGGCCAAACAGGGTATTACACCTTAAACATACTGAATACGTGCTGATGCTGGTCTAGGATGTCTTCAAAATGTGATCAAAAATTAAGAAATTTTATATACAACCAATTACAAACAGTAATTTTGGTGTCTTTATACAAAAGGACATCTTCTGTAGAGGAACACACAAGAAACATGCCCAGCTGATTTACATTAAACCTCTTAACTTTTAAGATTACAGTAACATTATCTACGCTCCTACAAGCACCCTGCAGATGTTGGATGCTGTCTACCATGGTGCGTTAAGATTCATAACTGGCTTTGATTATCGTACCCACCACTGCAACCTGTATTCACTGGTTAACTGGACATCATTAACCTCACACAGACTTCCATTGGTACATTTTCATCTTTAAATCACTTTTTGGTCTGCTGCCTTCATACATCTCCTCCTACATGTCTTTGCATGAGTGCAGCTACAGCGTGCGCTCTCAGGACATGATTACCTGCAGTGTTCCGTCAGTGAGAACTGAACTTGGAAAAAGGGCCTTCTCCTACTCCGCTCCTGCTTCCTGGAATATCTTACAAAAACATCTGAAGCTCTCGGCCTTGACCTCTCTAAATGGCTTTAAGAATACTGTATGTTGGAATCATGGCAAAAACCAATGCAGACATGTTCCTGTTTTTGATTTTCTACATTTACCGGTACCTTATAATCTCTCTGTTTTGCTACTTTGATATCTTTTTCACTTGTTAAAAAAAAAAGACTATTTCTCTTGTTAAGTCTATTGATTGGAAATTCTACTGTTGCCATTCTTTAGTTTGTAGACAGGTCTCTCTTGTAAATGAGTCCTCGAGGTTCAATGAGATGAACCTGCCTAAATAAAGGTTGAATGAAAACTACGAAACTACTAAAACTTACGATAAAACTATCCCGCAGAAAATTGTTAAAACGTGCATTTTTACAGTAGAAATTAAAAAAATTAAGCCACATTTGAAAATGTTTATTTTAAAATGTGTTAAACTATTAGCAGCTAAATATAATTACTTAGCAATACAAATATTGGCCATTTGTTTTTCCTTTTAAAGTATCAAGCAAAGGTTCTCTAGGCAATTGATGTGGATTATAAATTAAAGTGATGTGTGGATTGTCAAGTTTTTTTGAGAAATTAGTCTATAATTCTTTCTAGGGGACTTTTATTTTACATGTGATGAGCTAATAAGTTTCCGCTATCAATTTTTACACATTATACATAAATGTATTTTTAATTGTTTAGTAAAATTTTTTTTTAAGTAATTAATTAAGACAAACAAATATTTAAAAATTCTGATTACCGGTAGTTGTTTTGTGGCGCTTGACTGATACAGGTATAGGACTATAATGTATTAACACTTGATTTGCTGCTAACTACTCATCTCAAAGCACCTCTCATTTAAAATGGTTTAAAAATTATTTTTACTAATACACCAGAAAAAGAAACTTTACAATATAAATTTAGAAAATGTGTTAGTCATTTCTATCGTTTTGCTCAGGTGTACAACTGCAAAAAACAAAAAAACTACCAGTACGTGTCACACTGTTTTCTCACCAATCTTTAGGGAAAAAAATAAATCAGCAGGACATTTTGTGAACAAACAATACCTTTAATTGTAAAAAGATAAGGGTGTTTACATGTCCTGGCAATTCAAAACAGAAAACAAAAGAACTAAAGCAGGAAAAACTAAACGTTTTACAAGATCGAATTACAAAAAAAAAAAAAGAGTTAAACTTGCATCAAATAGGGAGTCTTCACAGATCACAAAACAAAAATCTGACAGTTACCAGTACTTTGATGAGTCCCCCCCTCCCCCTCCCCCAAATGGAGCTTTAATATCAACAGCAATTAAAAAAGAAATAGGTGACAATAAAAACATAATTACAAGTTTGAGAGGCCCATGTGTTTAGCTGCAGTGACAATGACTGAAATGACTCGGTGACAGCTGTTGGTAAAATCACTTGAGACCTCTACGCTGAGAGGTCACTGCTGTTAAAACGGTCTTGGTCATACACTTCTGCAACAACTTTACGACCTCCGAACCAGCGGTCATTGAGGGCCTGGATCGCTTTGTTCATCTCCGAGGCGACAGAAAACTCTACAAAGATTTTGACTATGATATCTGCATCTTCTTCCTCTCCTTGCTTCTCTTGGTAGATGATGACTCTGTTGACGGTGCCAAACTTCCCACACTCCTCCGTCACCTCGCCCTCCAGGTCGTCGTCAATGTCCTCTGGTCCAACCATGTTCCGAAGCACCATAACTGTGGACTGGGGTAAAGCAGGACAAGAAGTCTTGAGTACAAAATGAGTTTCGCGATAGATAAGAATAAGAGTTTTTATTAACCCAAGAATATGTCACCTCTGACTTTCTCAGTAACTTCTGCATCACCATGTGTCTGGCACTGCTGCCCGAAATGCTCATGTGCTCCTGGTCACTTAACATCTCCTGCCCTGTACCATCCTGAAGGGTCTCCTCTTTCTCTTCCTTCTTTTCTTGTAGGTTGGCGCCAAGACTTTGGTTAGACAGGACTGGTGGTGACGCGAGCACCGGGTTTACTAGACCAACTTGGGGGATGACAGGTATGGGAGGACGTACTGGGGTCACACCTGTTTAATGGAGGCAGAGTCACTGAAACTACACAAACATATTCACTTCAAGTAGTTTAAATTTTTGTGAACCGATAAGAGTATGAAGATAAAACCAGTCAATACAACATGATGACTACATTAACAGAGTAAATTTTTAGTAGTACAGGTAGTCCCCGACTTACGAGCGCTCTTACCTACGAGGTTCCGGACTTACGAGCTGGCGAACAAGCAGTAAATTTGTAAAGAACATACAAAAAATACAGCACTTTCATGTGTTTTTAGATGAAAGTGTGTTAGCTAACCGTTTGGAAACAAGTTTCTGAGCATGTTTATGAACTAGTATGAACGTTTGTGATGAAAAACGAGTGTTCGTAGTAGCGCTAGCATAAATTTTCCGACTTACGACCGAAAATCCGGACTTACGAGAACACGTGTTTCGTGTTCCGACGTACGAATTTTCGTCTTACGAGCGACTCGTAGGAACGGAACTCGCTCGTAAGTCGGGGACTACCTGCAGTTCTTTCTGCTGCCATTTCTGCTGTGAAGTGGTTAGTTTTCTCATTGTTTACGAGTGGACTGCAGCTAGGACTATCACGATAACAAATTTTGCTGGGTGATTGTCTCAGAAATTATTGCAATAAACAATAACATTGTTTGAAGATTGACAATTAGTAATTATTGTAAAATTTAAGAAGAAATGTTGGTTAGTTTTGTGTGTAATACCTTTTTTGACCACTGGACAGCAATATAAGACTGTTTGAACTGAAGGATGGATAGTGAGGGAGCGAGCAGCATGCCCCCTAAGAAAAATGGGAGGGAGGCCCCTTGACGTGACCTGGACTGTCTCTTGTTCCTGTTTTTCAGTTCTCAAAATGGCGGACGCTCTGTGTGGTTTGAGCTCACACCAAAGCATTTTTCACACAAAGCTTTTGATTAAAAAAATAATAATAAGTAAACAAGTTCTCAGCTTCTTTTTGCAGAGAAAAACAACTTTTTAGACGAAGGCACGGGTTTCAACCGTGAATTTTGGAGCTTACACAAGACAGAGGTTTTTCCCCTGAGGTCGACCCTGTTAGCTTAGCTCGTAGCTTAGCTGCTTTTAAGTCTAAAAACGCAATTTTGGACGGTTAAAACAGATTTTAAAGAGAAAAGAGAACGGGAGGAGTCAGTGAAGAGCACCAGAGTTGAGCCTTTATTCATCCAGTGTCTTCAGTAGAAATAGAGACGAAGAAACAAAAAAGCCAATAAATGAAAATGATGTCAATAATTTTCATTTATCATGGGATTAATTGATTTATTGTTTATCGCGACAGGCCTAACTGCAGAGTGTTTACTGCACATTATTGTGTAATCATGCTGACGGCACAACTTGCTTGCTCAGTTACCAGTGCACAGTAACCTACGGTAGTTTCGTTAATGGCAGAAGTTATAATACATCCACCAAATTTACCAAAACACTCTTGTTCTTGCAGCTGATAGCACACCAGCTTCCAGTGGCTTAAGAGAAGGAAGCGATACTGTTAATCCCCAATGGGGAAATTATTCTCTGCATTTTTCCCATCACACATGAGAAGCAGAGGGCTGCCAACTAAGGAGCCAGGGGAGCAGCTGGAGGGTCAAGGGCCTTGCTCAAGGGCTGATGGTGCGGCAAATGAGGATGGAATACTGTACAATCAAAAGCAGGAGACAGTGCGTTTTCATAAGACGGTTTCATAAAATGGCCAAACAGACCAGTCTGTCTTTAAGCTCCCTGTTTGTTCATAAAGCCGCTACTTCCCCCTCAGATGTGAGCTTTCAAGGATGAAACAGCAGAACCAAAAGAGGCGTGGAGCGTGACACATTAAAATGTGTTGGAACTCTTCCTCGTTTTTATTTACAAAACGTAATGAATTAATTCACTTTAGTGATCCTCATTGTCCACCAGCTATGTTGTGTGGTTTGGAGACAGTGGCATTGACAAAAAAGACAGGAGAAAGAACTGAAGTGGCAGAAATGAAGATGTTGAGATTCTCCTTAGGAGTGACAAGGATGAATAAGATTAGGAATGAGATCATCAGAGGTACAGCACAGGTTGAACAACTGGGAGATAAAGTTAAGAGAGGCCAAACAAAGATGGTTTGGACATGTCCAGAGGAGGGACAGTGATTTGGACATGTCCAAAGGAGGAGGGACAGTGGGTATATTGGTAGAAGGATGTTAGAAATTTGTCGTCATTGATATTCCCTAAGTGGTCAGAACACGTCTGAGACCTGGACTGAGGCGTTTTGTGAACCACAATGGACGGTCAAACAGAAGCAGAGTGGACTGGACACTGTAGCGCCTAAGATCTGCTAAAATAGTGGCAAAACAAAAACACCTGGTTCCGTGTGTGTGCACTACAAGCAGTTTCAGAGGGAGTTTCCTGCACAGACCTAAAAATGCTGATAGGTTTGTAGGCAGGTTTCTAAACAAATAACTTGGAGGTGACATGTTGACTGTGTCACTTTTAACCTTTTGTTCAAGCTGTTGTTATTTGTTCAAATCACCTTGTTCTTTGATGAGCGTTATGACAAAAACAATACTTGCCTAATGCATCTATATTCTAAAAAGCAAAGTTTAGGACATATTAAAAATTCTGAAAAATGTCCTTAAATAAGAGCATTAAGACAACATTAACATAATTCCTAGGCACAGTAGCTCTGTAAAACACTATTATTTGACAAAGGCTTAATAATATATATTTTTTTAATTGCCCAACCCCAACACCCGATTATGCAAGTAAAACTTACCACCAAACATACCATACTGACTGGATTAAAATGCTATTAAAAGAGCACATTTTATTTATTTTATTGGACTTTAACAAAACTAAAAACAGAAAATATATTTGCAGAAGTATTCTTCATGGTAATTCAAAGTTAGCATTAAATGCAGCACAACATTTGTAATACCGTATTTTCCGGTCTATAAGTCGCACCTTTTTGCCTAATTTGCATGCCCTGCGACTTATAGAGAGGTGAGATTTGTTTATGGATTTTTTCACATATTTTTAGACAAATTTTTGTCTCAGATATGACCGTTTTTCCTTTTGGCAAAAAAAAATGGTGCAGTACCACTTTCGGCCGCTAGGGTACACCGACCATTCCCACCTCATGTGTTTGACGGCAGCCTCCTCTGGTCGGACACACTCTGTCGCAGCCCGGCCTCCTGCTCTGGAGGTCTGAACTACTACTACTACTTCACGGTTAGCTCAGTGTTTGTTAGCAATATAGGTCAAGAACCACAGGACAGATTTTTATCAAACTTACAGAAAGTAATCAATAGATGCACATTTACAAACTGTGACCTGTATGAGACATTTGAGCTAAAATTCGATTTATTAATAATTTATTTTCGCAGCACTCGCGACCGTTTGGAAGACGTCAAGGCGAAACAATTTAAATCCAGCAGATTCGTCTTGTATGGAAACATACACAGATGACAAAATGTGACATTATTAGTATTATTTGACCATTACGTGAATTTATTAAGGAACGGTTAAGCTCAGGAACCCTTTTGCTATGTTAGCAAAAAATATATATTTTTAACTGTTTGTCTTAATAAATTTTAAGGAAAATGCTGCGGTCCCACCCGTGTGGGTGCATTAGCGAAACTACTTTTTAAATCCAGCTGATTTGACAATTACGTGCATTTATTAAGGAAAAGTTCAGCTAAGACACATCTTTGCTATAATTTTCAGCAAACAAATAATTGTTTTTACCGTGTTAATCTTGTTAAAAGTCCTTCCGTGCATGCTTCTGTGGCCGCCATTTTCAGCAAGGCAAATGACGCACTGACGCGTAGCGGTGATGCATAATAGATGCAACTTAAATAAAAGTGCAACATGTTTATGGATTTTTCCAATTTATTGCCAATAATTGGACAAAGCAACTTATATAAAGGTGAGACTTATCAGGCAGAAAATACGGTAATCATCTGTTCAAGATGGACAAGAGAATTACAACTGATCAAACTTTAATAAGAACAGACTCACTCATGTTAGGTACACACCTGTGATTACACCTGGTGCCTGGGCAGCCATTACGGCTTGCGGTAATCCCATCTGCTGACTGATCTGCTGACTGATCTGCTGACTGAGAAGTTGTGGCGCAGTCAACGCCCCTAAGACTGACGCGCCAGCTACAGCCTCCTTAAGAGAGGAAGGGGCCGAAGACATTAGGCAAGGGAAACACACAGAACACAGCACAAAGCAACACAGTCAACAACAGCAAAGAGTGCGCTCGGCCTCTTCTCAAAACCCAGGTGACATGGGGTTAGTAACACAATATGTATTAGCACGTTATTATGTAGCAGAGATAAAATATTCTATTTTCTACATGAATCACAGCTGTAAAACAGCTTATTCACAGTACAGAGGGAAAAAAAAAAACTAAATTTGACTAGCTGATATACTGTATAGTGAACAAAATTTAAATCTCCTTATACATATTATGCAAATATATATGAAAACACATTTAACCTAATTTAAAACATGGATTCAACCAGAAAGTCCTATGTTAAAGGCTTACTAAACTAACACTGTCCAAGCAACTACTGTATACAGTACTCATTTATGTAATCTTTAAAAACTGGCCATATCTCATCTGCTTCAGTTAAAATAAAAATAAAAAACAACTATGTCTATTTGGGCCATATTTACCTGGAAGGCCACTAAATCCCTTTGGAAGGGATTCATACTTGCCTGGGCCGTTATCTTAGCGGTAGCTGCCGCCGCAGCCACAGCTGCAGCTGGTGGCAGGCCACCTGGGGTTGTGGGGGTCAGTAAAGGTATAGGTGGAGTCACTGCTTTGCCAACTCTTAAATATTGACCGCCCAGGTCAAAGAGGTTCATTGAAGACACAGCATCCAGAGCTGATTGAGGCTTTTCATACTCTGTTGATGAAAAAAACAACAGTAAGTGGCAGAGCGACACGTGAGCACGAGAGAACCCTCCCCCCTCAAAGCTCACCAATGAAGCCAAAGCCTCTGTGTCGCCCAGATGTGGGGTCTCTGGCTAACGTGCAGGACTTGATCCTGCCGAAGGCCTCAAACACACTCTTGATGTCATCATCTGACAGGTCGGGGTGGACCGATGCCACGTAGATCCGGTTATAGGCGCGAGCCTCCTCTGCCAGCTGGTCGATGATGGGTTGCGCCTGACCGATGTTACTTGGCCGCCCAACCTATAGTACAGATTAAAGCAGTGGGGCTTCTGAGTGGTGGGGGGTCCTTAAAGTACCTGACTGTTAAATTGAAAGAAAGTGAAATCATGTCAATCAAGTGTAATGGTGTTAATTTAGTTGATTTATTTTAAATAAATGATAGTGTCTTTGACATATCAAACTAAGTTAACGTCTCTGTCACTTAATGGCTTTATTTATTTATCCATCATAAAGATCACAGAAATATTGGGTAAACTGAAAAAGAAAGAATCCGTGAAATTACTATTCAATCTGAATAAGTAAATTAATTAAGGATAAAGAGGTCAGCTTAATACCG